>JAYMFT010070799.1:0-28932 GCA_038088735.1 Panulirus argus
ATGCCACACCCTGTCAAAAGCCTTAGATATGTCAAGGGCAACTAAATATGACTCCCCAAAATCTTTCAGGGATGATGACCAGACATTAGTAAGATATGAAAAATTATCATCAGTAGACTTCCTTAGGGATGGGATGTATCAATGTGTGTTTTCAAGAAGAAAAAGTATTGGTTTTTAAATAGAAACGGAATAGACGAGCAAGCACAGGTGCAAGTTCAGAGGTACACTCTTTCAGTACACGTGTATGGATGCCATCACGACCATAAGCCTTGCTTGTGTCCAGAGAAAGAAGCGATTTTCGGACAGTCCGGAAAGAGATTACGGAAAGAGGCGTAGGTTGTTTCATATTTCAAAATAACATTAATGTTTTGAGGATATAGAATATTTTCTAAGAGTGCAAGTTCTCGGTGGAATGGGAGCATAAGAATGCTCTTTATATTTGTTTGCCTTTCTGCATTATCATTATGGTAAGATCAGGCATTTTTTCCACACGTCATGACAGATAGCAATTCTTTTTCGGCATGGACCAAAGTCTTCTGCGTCACAGATTCTGAGGACTTAAAAACATACTTGTAGATACTGAGGTTTTAACAGACTGATGGTGATTAGTAAAATATTGTATATAGCTATCAGCAGGAGTCGGTTTCCTGTAAATTCAAATTTTTTGTCCATTGTTTGATTTGATAGAATGTCCAAAGAAAGTCTGGGTACCATCCACTGCTTTTTTATTCTTATATTTAATACTTTGAAATATACCATTCACTTGAACTAGAACACCAAATGGATCAATATGCTGTGGCCAGAGAAAGTACGTCATCATCGTATCCAAGCCATGTTAAATATACATTGCAAATAGGAGGCAACTGCTGGGAGTCAAAATATTACATACCGATATTTGACAGATTTACAGAAAGAGGAATGCCATCGTCATGAAAATTTTTTTTCAGAACTTGTCATTAACCCGGAATACATTATCTATTGCACATAAGTCAATAAGCATTATAAAAACATGGCCTACTGATAAGTCAAGGTGCGTCGTTTACCACTTAGGAAACATAACAGATATTTCTTTCACCTTTCTTTATTAACTGGATCCACAGTGCTGTTGATATGCAGAGTGGAAATATTCCCAACTAGTGGCAATAGCATCCTAACTAGCCCTTTTAAAAGCCTGGATGAGGCAGAAGCCTCCCCTTGTGAGTTTTGGCTAAACCAAACATATTTTGAATCTATCAGAGAAAATCGCTTGACTAAATCTGGCTTTTTCTTCAACAGTAATTTGGTGTGAGAGAGAAGAATGACACCCAAGAGTGGGAAGTCGTGGTCAACGAGGAAGCAAGCTGCGACTTAAAGGGACAGCTTTGGAACGGAAGTGCAGGAAATCTCTCTATCTCTTTACTGAAGGAGGAGTTTAATGCCCTGCATGTAGAGCCAGAGGACAATATTAAGTCCACCCCTAAGAGGCTGGACACGAAGGTGAGTAAGATCTTGATTGTTGATGACATTCAGGTTAGCTATATGGACAGGGCCTTTTGTAACAGAGACAGGAAAGGTAGGACGAGGGTTTGTTTTCCTGGTGCCAAGATGGGAGATGTCACAGACAGAATGGATACCATTTTCTTTGCCTCATTGTAAGAGGCAATGACATTGGATAGACTAGGAGTGTGGAGTTTATACGTAGGTATAAGGTAGCCTTAGATATAATTAGGAACAAGGGTGGGACTCCAGCATTATGAGATATTCTGCCTCGTTATCTAGGGCAGTGGGTGTAAATTGCCGTCTGAATAAGTGCGGTTCAGACAAAAACGTGCCAGTCATTGAAAACTGTTTTTTCTTTTTTTTTTTTTTGGGGGGGGGGAACAATGCTAGGGATGGGGTCCATGTAAGGCTTTGATAGAGTCAGTGGAGAGGGTTGTAGCCGGAGTTAGTCGGACTTTAAACATCTCAGTGATAGTGTTATAGGATCAAGTAAGAGGTATGATGCATTAAGGTCTTTCTTAAACAAATACAAAGGAATTCAAACACCAGCAAACCACTGGGTCCCTTCGAGGGTGTTTGTGAAAGTGAAAGAGATATTAGAATCATAGATTAGTGTGGTAAGGGTAGAAATAAGTACAAATTAAAAAATGAATAAATTCTTTATGTAGCGAACGAGGTGCAAATAATTCCAGTCGTAGATCTGAAGGGAAATATTTATCAAGACTTTTCTTAAACGTATCTGTGGTACGACTTTCAAACACTCTGATTCGTAAATCATTCCATATGTTATTAACCCTGTTGAAGAAAAATGATTTCTTCCTATTCAATGTAAAACGTATGTAAAACGTTTGCCCACGAGTTAAAAAAAAAAAGAAACATTGCTACGAGTAAAATCACACGAATCTAACCCCATGTAAGTCGTTAGATCGAGATCAATAAAGCCTTTGAGAATTTTGAATGTCTTTATCAGATCGCCCTTTAATGTGCTCTTTTCAAGACTAAACAGATTTAAATCCTTTATTGAATTCTCATAGAATTAGTTTCTCATCCGGGAATCATCTTAGTAGATCATTTCTGCACTCTCTCAATTCTGTGTATGTCTTTCCTCAAGGAGGGTGACCAAAACAGAACACAACATTCAAGATGAGGACGCACGAGTGACTTATGAAGAGTAAGGATAATTTCCCTGGACTTAAGCTTGATAGCTCTGCCTATAAATTCAAGAATTTGTTTACCTTTTTAATTGCTTGCGTGCAACGGAGTAAATACAGTGGAATGCAGTATGGGATGTGTTAAGAATTTATGGGGAAGGGGTAAAGCTGTTGGATGCTGTGAAAGCCTGCTGTAGAGTTGCAAATGCAAATGTAAATGTGGATGGAGAGTTGAGCGAAAGTTTCGATATACATGTGGGCTTGAGGCAGGGCTGTGTGATGTCACGGTGGCTTTTTAACATGTATATGGGTGGAGTGATAAGAGAGATGAAAGCAAATCTAGGGAAAGGGGATGTAGAGTTGGAGTGTGATGGTGAGGTAATGTGACTAGTAATATGCCTGTTTGCGTATGATACTGTGCTGTTCGCTGAGGGTAAAGAGGAGTTGCAGAGATTTGTAAGTGCATTTTATGAGTAAGCGCAGGCGACTGAAAGTAATTGCAAGTAAAAGTGAATTAATTAGTGTTTGAAAGGGAACAGAGCGTATGTATAGATTTTGCAAAACCCTGTAAAGCGTAAGAAGAAAGTGTATCAAAGTGTGTTGTTGATATGGGAGGAGAAAGACTGAAAGAGCTGAGAAAATTTATGTATTTAGGAGCTATCTTGGGTAAGTTTGGTGATATGGAAGGAGAGATAAGGGAGAGAGCAGTACAGGGTAGAAGAGTCATTTGGGTCTCTTAACATAATTAAGAAAGGTAGAGGTGTAAGTATGGAAGTGAAGAGATGATTAAGGGACAACATATTCCTCCCAATCCTGATCTATGTGGCCGAAAGACGGACATAGAATGAGTCACTGAGGTCAAGAATCCAGGCTTTGGAAATGAACTATTTGACAGAAGCATGTACTATACGTATCTAAATGGTATGAAGAAAGAAATGACCGGGTGTATGAAAAATTTGTTATGGCAGAGTATGCGAAGGGAATGAATTGTGGAGTGGTGGATTGGGTGAAACGTAATACTTTGAGCTGGTTTGTGTACATGGAAAGTATGCAAGACGGAGAGTTTACAAGGAGAGTGTATGAGAGTACGATTAAAGGAGTTATTGTGAAAGGAAGACCACCTGTGACATGGGGAAATAGAGTGGAAGAATACTGGAGGGAGAGAAATGGTGTAAGAATGCGTGGAATGGTGAATGCAAGGAAGGCATGTAAGGACAGGGGTAACTGGACACTATTTTGCTGTGGCCACCCCCTTGATGGGAGTTCCTGGAGGGAACGGGCCTCAGAGATGTATATGATACATAGAAAAAATGTAGCTGTTGATAAAATCAACGACATTTTTGTTGAAATTAAACACAAGCATCGCGGGAAAATAACAGTAGGACTAGTTTACAGGCCCCCATCACTGACACCAGGGGTAGACGAAATATTTTATGATCAACTGACATAATTTTTTGCAATGAAAAAGATTCGATCATAATGGGAGACTTTAACGTCAGTATTGGTATCTAAGAGTAGAAAATCCCTTTCCACTAGCACGGGGCGTGCGCTTTATCTGAATCTACCAAATATTGCGGTAACACAATTAGTTGAGAAACCTACTCGCGATGAAAACATATCAGATTTAGTTCTAACTACAAATGAGGATCTCGAGTATAATGTTGAAGTGGAAGAAAAGTCTGGTACAAGTGATCATCCACAAATAACCAATGCGACAGAGTAAATTACGTAAATTTGAGAGGGGAAAGTCAGAGACTTATACGTCAAAGAAAACGTCAGTATGAAGCGTATATTGTTGAAAATAATAAAAGAAACCCTAAAGAGCCTTATAGGCTTTTAGAAGTAGGAGTTTCATGGGTCACTGAATGCTGAAAAGCGTGACTTCTTGCGAGACAACGAACCCATGGGCAAAGATTTTTTACGATTTTTCTACAAATATTTACAGCTTGAGTTCCGAATCCAGTTCCATTGCTAAAAGGGGAACATTGAGCACACCACATTGAAATAACAGATAAAGTCATACTATTAACGCTAAATTGTATGAGAGTAAATAAAACGGCACACCCATATAAATTTTTTTCCTAGGACGCTGAAGGAGGCGAAAAATGAGTTAGTTAAACCATTTGTTATTCTTTTCAGAAAGTCAGTTGCTGCGGGAAATGTTATAGAAATAACATCGAAATTCACAAAAGCTAATAGACAATTATCCGGAAATTATCGTTCAATTAGCTAAACGCCTGTAGTTGGTACACTAATAGAAACAATCATTCGGGATAAAACCGTAAACCGTATAGAGGACCACCACTTATTAACCGTTTCTTAGAATGGGTTTCGACGAAATCGCTCGTTTAAAAAATCTGCTTCAATTTTTTATAAAATAGTCAGTATATATGGTGAATGTAAAGCAGTCGATGCCATCTATTCAAATTTTCAAAAAACGTTCAAAAAAAGTTCCTCGTTAAAGGGTACTAACAAAAATTAAGTCACATACAATAGATAGGGTAGAACTTCCTTGGTTCGGAGATTGGTTGACTAGAAGTAAACAAAGAGCATTGATTAATAGTCAATCCTATAATATCATAGCATTTTCTGATGATTCGCTTCGTATTTATTGGGTATCTGTCGGCTGTGGGAAGTATTATGAAATATTTCCATGATTATTGGAAGTATAAAAGTCCCTGATAATGTTATATTTCAATTTTGAAGCAAAACTTTTTTGGGGTTAAAAAATACCCTGAACTACTACTTGCAATTTTTGGTATTTTTCTCAGAGAAACACTTTTTTCGGGGAAATTCATTTGCTTTACAGCCTCAGTATAAAAACTATTTTTCATGTTGAATGCCATCGTGGAGTTTATATTTTTCAGTCATGCTTCCATGTAATTAGGAACTTAAATTATCATATTTGTAAACGATTTCTTTTCATTTGCTTCGTATTCATTTGGTATCTGTTAGTTAGGGAAGGCAATATGGGATATTTTCCATAATTATTTGAATTATAGAAGCGTTTGATTATGTTATACTTCGATTTTGAAGCACAAAGTTTTTTTGGGTAAAAAATACTCTGAACTATTTTATGCAGTTTTTGGTATTTTTTCTCAGGGATATATATTTGCGTCAAAACCTCAGTATATGGAATACTTTGTGACCTGTAATTAGGCCGTTAAAACATTACTGTTTTGAAACATTTCCTGACGGTTTGATTCGTATTCATTGGTGGTTGTCGGCATGTGGAAGCATTTTGAGAGATTTTCCGTGATTATTTCAAGTACAGAAGCGTTTGATTATGTTATATTTACATTTTGAACCAAAAGGGTTTTTGGGTTAAAAAATCTTGGGTTGAAATATTGTTTGGCCGTCTTTATGATCTGTAACTGAGTCACTAAATCATTACAGTTTTAAAACATTTTCTGATGATTTGCTTTGCATTTATTGTTTATCTATCGGCTGGGGGAAGTATTATCAGACTTTTCCATGATTATTTGAGGTACAGAAGCGTTTGATTATATTTCAATTTTGAACCAAAAGTTTTTTGGGTTAATTCTATTTTATCCTTATCTATTACCAGTAACTTCTGATACTTTTCTCCAGGAAATAAATTTGCTCGAAAAACATGGTATATGGAATATTATTCATAATGAATACGAATCTGGGGTTGAAATGTTGTTTGGTGGTCGTTAAGACCTTCATTTAGGTCGTTAAATGATTACAAATAATCATGGAAAATATCTCATAATGCTTCCCCTAGCCGACAGATACACAATAAATACGAAATAAATCATAATAAAATGTTTTAAGATTGTAATGATTTAACGACTTAATTACAGATCCTAAAGCCGGCCGAACAATTTTTTAACCCCACATTCGTATTCAGCTTGAATAATATTCCTTATACTGAGGTTTTGACACAAATCTACACCTCTAAAAAAAATACCAAAAACTACCGGTAGCAGTGCTGGGAATCTTTTGCCCACGAAACTCTTGGTGCTTCAAACTCGAAGTATAACATAATCAAACGCTTTTATTTCAAATAATCATGGAAAACATACCACAATGCTTCCCCGAACTGATAGATATCAAAGAGATACAAAGCGAATCATCAGAAAATGTTTTAGAATTGTAATCATTTAACGACCTAATCAAAGGTCATATTGACCACCATGAAATGTTTAAACCTTATATTCGTATTCAGCATAAATAATATTCCTTATATTATGTTTTTCAAGAAAATGTATTTCCTTAAAAACATACAAAAAATACAGGAAATAGTTCAAGGTATTTTTTAATTTAAAAAACTTTCTGGCTCAAAATTGAAATATAATATAATGAAACGCTTTTGTACTTAAAATGATCATGGAAAATATCTTAAAATGCTTCCACTAGCCGGTAGATACACAATAGATGCGAAGCAAATCATCAGAAAATGTTTTAAATTCTAATTATTTAACAACTTAATTACAGTTCCTAGAAACGGTCAAACAATATATCAACCACAGACTCGTATTCAGCATGAATGATGTTCCTTATACTGAGGTTCTGACGCAAATCTACATCTCTGAAAGAATACCAAATACTGCAGGTAATAGTGCTGGGTATTTTTTGTTCAAAAACCTTTTTGCATCAAAATTGAAATATAACATAATCAAAAGATTCTATACTTCAAATAATCATGGAAATTATCTCGTAATGATTTCATCACACCCAATAAATAAGAAGAAATTCATCAGGATATGTTTCAAAACTATAATATTCATTTCAGTAGTTTAATTACAGGTCATAAAGACGGTCAAACAATATTTCTACCCCTGATTTGTATTATGGATGAAAAATATTCCTTATACTGAGGTTTTCATGCCAGTAAATATACCTTAGAAAAAGACCAAAACACGGAGATTATACATCAGGGTATTTTTTGGCACAAAAAAATTTTTGCTTCATAACTGAAATTTTATGTAATTAAACGCTTCTAAACTTCAATCAATCATGAAAAATATCTCATAATGCTTCCCCTAGTGAATAAATACGAAGAGAATCATCAGAAAAAGATCTGAGATGATAATACTGTCACGATTACATAACATGTCATAAAAACGGCCAAAAAATATTTCAACTCTCTATTCTTATTCACCATGAATAACAATCCTTATTTTGAGATTAATGAGCAAATACATTTCCCGAAGGAAAATACTAAAAATGACAGGTAATACTTCAGGGTATTTCTTAACCCAAATAACTTCTCGGTTCAAAATTGAAGTATAACATAATCAATTGTTTCTCTTTATGAAATAAACATGAAAAATATCTCAAAATACTTCCCCAAGCTGAGACCACCAATAACAACGAAGCAAATCAAGAAATGTTTCAAAACTGTATTGTTTGAACTGCTTAATTACGTACGGATCATAAAAACAGCCAAACAATATTTCAACCTCAGATTCGTATTCAGCATGAAAAGTATTCCATATACAGAGGTTCTGATGCAAATTTATATCCCTGAGAAAATCATCAAATACTGCAGGTATTTTTTACCTCAACTTTTTGCTTCAAAACTGAAGTATAACATAATCAAACGCTTCTATACTTTAGATAGTAATGGAAAATATGTCATAATGCCTTCCCGAACCGAGAGGTACTAAATATATACGAAACGAATCATTAGAAAATGTTTTAGAACTGTAATCATTTAACGACCTAATAAAAAGTCATAACGACGAGCAAACATTATTTCAACCCTATATTCTTAATCATCATGAGTAATATTCCTTATACTGTGGTTTTCGATCAAATTTACTTCCCTGAGAAAAAATATCAAGAAATTCAGGTAATAGTTCAGGGTATTGTTTTAATCTAAAAACCTTTTTTGGTTCAAAATTGATGTACATCATAATCAAACACTTCTCTACTTCAAATGAACAGGGAGAATATCTCAAAATGCTTCCCTTAGCTGAGAGACCAGCAATAAATACGGAGCAAATCATCAGAAAATGTTTCAAAATTTTAATGTTTTAACGGCTTAATTATAACTCTAATATAGTGTGTATCTATTGGCTACTGGAAGCATTATGAAATATTTTCCATGATCATTTAAAGTACTGAAGCGTTGGAGCCTCCAACGTAAAAGAAAAAAAATCATTAGTTAGACTTAACAAGTGGTGTGTCACAGGGATTAATCTTGGGACCGGTTCTCTTTCTCGTATCTATTAACGATATTGATAATGGGCTTTTCTGCAAGATCTCTAAATCTGCGGATGATACTAAAGTAGGAAATAAATCTAAAATGGAAATTGAACGTCTGCAGCCTCAAAGTGACATAGAGAAATCGATGGACTGGGCTAACAGGTGGCAAATGTATTATAATATTCATAAGTGCAAAGTTTTACATATCGGTAGTAAAAACGAAAAGGCTATCTACAATATGAATGCTGATGATCTATTAAGGATCAGCGAGGAAAAGGACTTGGTTGACCTACAGCCAGGCAAGCAGTGCACAGAAGCAGTAAAAAAGGGAGAACAAATTATTGGATTCATAGGAGGGACTTTCGGGAAATTATCTCCTCTTTACAACTCACTCGCGTGTTCCCATCTTGAATATTGTGTTCGTTTTGATCATCCTACCTGAAGAAAGACATAGACAGAATGGAGTGAGTACAGAGGCGAGCTGCCAAGACGATTCCCAGCCTGAGAAACAAATCCTATGAGAGCTGACTAAGCGAATTAAATCTTTTAGCTTAGAAAGAAGATCGTGAGCTAATCTAACGCAGGTATTCAGAATCATTAAAGGCTTCAATAATCTCAATCTAACAAGCTACTTAAGGGTAGATTCGCCTGCTTTCACGCGTAGTAATGGATCTAAACTCGTAAACAAGCGTTTTACGTCGAATGAGGCTACGCACTTTTTCTAAAACATGATTGTTAACATTTTGAATGATTTACCTGTTAGAGTAGTTGAAAGCAGTATGATAAATAGGTCTAAGAATACACTGGATAAATTTTACGCTTCAAATCCATGACAGATCTTATTTGCACCGTCTTAGCCACACCAGAAGTTTACATACGGGTCTTCCCTTTTAAAAAATTTGTATGTCTTTCTACTGCCACAATAAAGTCCATAAGTTTCAGTTCTCTTCCACTATCACAAGCAGCTTTATTAGGACCCTATGGTCTGTTGCTGTTTGAATTCATTTGTAACGCTTCATAACTAAATCTGGATTACTTTCCTTAGTCTAAAAGCTATTATTGAACTGTATTTCGAGTTTTCCGTTTACCTCTACTTTGTGCTATTCATTTTTTCCTTCAGAGTAATTTTTCCGCATAGTCACTCATTGTCTTCAACCACTCATCATTAACACTTTTTTTCCATCCTTTGATTCTCATGGGGTGCACTTTTAACATCATCTCTTAGTTTTCCTTCTCTGTGAGATAAGCAGAACGTTGTCAAGTTCTGAGAATGCTTCGTCGTTAAGATTTCTAAATTGTTGTGGCAGGCACGTGTGAGGGATATCCTCTTGAAGTTTACACTCTTTTTAAGAATTCTGTCTGATTCTTCATTCGATAAGCCTTCATTAAGAGCTTCTTAAAACTATGGTACAATGGGCGGAGGTGAGAATACAGGTGACAGAACGTAGCAAAAAAGATGGGAGAGGCCATTATAATATTGATCCACAGTGGTACCGCGGGGAAGGTAGAATCT
Source organism: Panulirus argus (assembly GCA_038088735.1). Lineage (NCBI taxonomy): Eukaryota > Metazoa > Arthropoda > Malacostraca > Decapoda > Palinuridae > Panulirus > Panulirus argus. The sequence continues at coordinate 10,321 of JAYMFT010070799.1, forward strand.
TCGTAACTCAACAGAAATAATAAAAGAACATCTTCCCAAGCTTTCGTCTCTTTTTTTCGAGACCAAGGGAGTTAATTCTCATATGACAATACTGTTGAATGACAAGCCAGATTTTATCAGACAATTTTTTCAGATAATTCTCACACTGGTCTCGTCAAAACTTATAAGGTCATTAATGCTTTACGGCATATTATGAGCTCAATGGCTTCAGCCTCATATGGGCTTTTAAAATGGGAATATTACCTATGTGCATATCAACAACGCTGGATCTCAACAGTACTGTGGATCCAACTTATAAACTAAAAATGAAGACAGATTCTTGCCAGTTAATAATCTTTTGTGTTCTCATTGTTCTAAAACATTCGTGTACGAGATGTATAATGTTTGCTAATAAGTAAACAACACACACTTCAATCAATAATGTTTGTTATAAGTAGTAGATAATGTATTTGGGGCTAATGACAAATTTCATAATATTTTGAACCACAGCCGCTGCCTTCTATTTGCAATGTTGGTATGACTTAGCTTGGATATGCTGATGACATATTTTGTCTATGGCCACAATATAGAGATAAATTTGAATTCCTAGTTCAATTGAGTGGTATAACTCCAAGCATTAAAATAAAAATTGAGAACCCAGTGGATGTCTCCCTGCCTTCTTTGAGCACACTGATTATCAAATCAAACAATGGATTGTAATTTTGGATTTACAGGAAACCAACTCATTTTGATAGCTATATACAATATTTTCCTTGATATCATCTGTCTTTAAAAAAGTTAGTATCTACGTCTTCAAGAGCCTTCAGAATTTGTGACGAAAAAAGCTCACGTGATGAATTAGAATACATTCTTCCGTGCCCATATTCGTTTTATCTATCATCATTTATAGATGGATTCCTGGTCAAAGCAAAGAGATCTCCTCATATTGATAATGCAGGATGGCCAACGAGTATGAAGAACATTCTAACTCTGCCATCCCACCGACAGCTCGCTTACCTAGTAATTATCTCAAGACCTCTAAACACTAATATTGCCTTCATATATGAAATATTTCAACTATGTGTATATGCGTATATAGACGTTCATAGGTTTCCACGTAAACGTTGTATAGAAATGTCTATTGATCCAACAGGAGAGGCATCAGGAAAGAGAGTTAGCCAACACAAATACAATTCTAGGAATGGATCAGTGTCTAGTGTACCTTAAAGGGTATGGGAGATCATGTTCATGCAAATGACTAAAAGAGGCCGATTTTAAAAACATGTGCTGACCGAGTCAACAGACTTACTGTGGAATCTTGTGTGATTAAAAACATTAGCGTGAATCTTAACAATGGAATGTATAAACTGGAAGATGTTTTGATAAGTTCCATAAATGATGTGCCAAACATAAAGACAGCAGTCTCAGATTATAGCCCGGATTCATATTCATGTGAGGTTGGATTAGGCACCATGTTCCTGAGAAGAAACCTTGTTCCTCTTAGATTTGTTCATATGCGTTCCTGTAATATTCTTTTGTTATTCCCCCCTAAAGAGGTCTTAGAAGCTAGATGAAAGTTTGGGAAGGTTTTCTTTTATTTTTCCTGTGGTTCATGAAGATATATATTGATCTTAGAACAACGGAGGTTGAACCATATTTTGGTTGAAGAGATTTTCTGTTATATACTCAATAGAGATAAAAGCATCGTCGAGGGTATTAATCACCTCTATGGAAAATCAAGAGAGGTTTCCTTAGCGTAATCAGCTCTATTGAAGTGCCAGCTCTGACGATTAGAGAGGGTGAGGTGAGGTTTACAGTCACAAGTGTGATCTGCTGAACTAATCGAGGAGAAATTGAGTAGCTCTGGCGAGAAGGAATCGATGTGAATAATAAATCCAGCGTGTTGAGGGCGGTCATGACAGTATACTGGTATACTGGGCGGGTTGAATTATAATTTGGATCGACATATGAATTTAGATTCAGAGATACGTATCTATCTTTTTCATACATAATTGCGAAATGCCAATGATCTTAGGGAGGAATATTAAATAATTAGGATTATCCTCCAATATTTTGTACGTGATAAGCTTATATACATCATCAAAGATCGTAAAGATAGGACTCATTGCTATCAATGTTTTCTTTTCTCGGTCATATACAGTTCTTTTTATCCCCACATAATAATCAAAACTTCCCAAATTCCTTACTGCCTAGCAAGTATTTCTGCATACAAAACTCTTTGTTATTCATTTCAATTCATGTCACCACTCTTTTTTCTCTTGTACTTTCCTGCTTTCTACCCCATACAATTATTACCCACTAACCAAGCTAATATAGCAAAGGGTCTTCAAATTTCGACCCCCAACGCGCATAAAATATCGATAAACGTGAACATAGACTATATATATGAATCAAGAGAGATTTTCCACATACCACTTGTCGTTTCTCATTACCAGCTACCCTTGTGGTACGCAAAGCCAGTCATATTAGAGTATCAAACTGTGGCCAGGGACAGTCTGTTCTTCACAGAAGCGTTCCCTAAGTTCACCACTCGGGTAAGGAGAAAAGACAGGAAAATCTATGTAATTACTCACATTTATTGACATATTAGTAATTCAAATGCTGCCTTAAATCGTTTGGATTGATTCCACCATTCATTTTTTTTATACTACATATAACATTGTATAAGTAACCGACCTAATACAGAACAACCATAAGAGCATAGGTAGAAGATTCTTCGTTATATACACTAAACATATTCTGGAAAAGATGACTCAGCTATAGTGTTGTAAAGATTAGTTGCCTATCTTTCATATATGTATATATATATATATATATATATATATATATATATATATATATATGACACCACTCTCAAAAAACATTACAAAATATTGTTAACAAACTTCATAGCCAGCTGCCATGCTAGAGTCATTCACAAAGGCTTCCCGTACAAAATCCTGTTTACAACTCTTTTGAATCTCCTCTTACACGTCCTTCTGTCGCCTCCTGCAGACCACAAAAAGCATGTAACACTCCATCATGCTATTAGAACACTAGCTCACTCAAAGCAGAATATCTGCATCCCCGCAGAAATTCACTGTCACTCCTCTTAACCCTTAACAGATATGAATCGAACCTGCACCCTCGTATAAACCTGAATAGTCACCCATTTCCACTCACGAACTCCAACCATGCTAAGAGGCACATATGACACACACTTGGCATTCACTCACAAAACAGACGCCCTCGGAACACATACCAGCACAAGTTTTGGGAGGGAAAAAGAATCCCATAGTAACTTTTACAGGCAATTCACCCACACTGCGCCCTTCCTTCCCGATCATCTGTCCAGTCAAAAGCAAAGATTCAAACCACACAAAACACAGCGCTCAGAGCAATCGCCAGATACCTAGAAACCAAAAAATATTCAACACTTGCACAACAAAACGAAAATACTTCTGATAAACCCTCACTCTGATACGCTCGGCACTAAGTTCTTAGCAATAACACGAGACTCATCCCACCCTCGTAACTCCATGAGCACCTACCAACCCCCATGTAGAAATACAAAGCTTACCTTTGCTTCACACATCAATAATATATCTTTACAGACCTCCCCTTCCCCAACAAACATGACACTAACGAAAATTACACACACCGTAAAACTCAACAAGCACTAAATAATCGCCCTCCTGACCCTGTCTTAAACTCCACTCCGCCAGATATACATACAGTCATTTGAAACATTTCCAAGGGAATGTACACGTTACACTTTCTCGACATCACCCACCTCTCTGACACGACAAACACAGATTCAACATATCACAGGAACATACTGAACACACATCTGTCCTGCACTTACCCCTCACAGATATGCGCAAAAATTCAACACAGTTCTTGACATGTGACCCAGTTCGTTCAGTGGACTTGCCTGGCTTCCTGAGCGCTCTGGGAATTAATATATATATATATATATATATATATATATATATATATATATATATATATATATATATATGCTCACATAATCTGAACCTACTCAGTTAGCCGCACACAAACACACACACACGGTGTAATCAACTCACAATACTTAACATGCTTCTCGCATTTAGCAGTACACTCACACCACCCGCAGGGATGGACACCTTTGACACTGGTGCTCCTAGATGCACTTACCAGACAAACGCACTTGATGATATACACTGGACACTTGTACTCAGTGATACAACACCTCACACGATCCTGGCACTCGACTGTCCAGTGAGCTTCTGCTATGTGTTCGTTGCATTGTAAGACAGAGCGTCCGGATTCTATTGTGTCCTACAGGATTTTTGGTACGTCAGGAGAACGAACTTAGGAACCTTTATCCCGAGTGTAAATTATACAAGTGAGTCGATTACCCCAATTCAGAGTCTATTGCAGAGCATAACAGATGAATCTTCAGATTTACAATGTTATTCCTCAAAGGAGGCCAAGTAATTAATCATAGTTTTTAGAAGTACACTAATTCATTTTGAGCATTCGAAATGTAATTACTTAATTACCGAGTCAAAGGAGACAGATGTTTCACAACGCCCCGGAAAGCAGCGCTCTGTTTGAATGAAATATCTTGCTAATTGCTAAAGGCCTTCACTGTTATGTTTCTGTCGATGTATTCCGTGTTAAGAGGCGACGACACACACAGTTACTCTACTTCCCTTTTACAGCACCGTCGCTAACATCCTCGTCATACAATCACCTTTGTTAAATTGTGACAATATTAACGTCTGAAGTTTGAAACGATGCCATGAGGATTATTAATATCCTTATTAGTATAAAGTGAATTTGTGTTACACTGGTTGTGTTGAGTTCACAGCTGAAGTGACTGAAGCTGTTTCGTATATCTCATCCAAACACAGTTCCTGACCGATATGGAATTGAGACTATCAAACCCTGGTTGTTTCTATAGTCTGTTGACAAAGTTCGGGACGACTCAGTGGGTCTTGTCGTACAGGAAAATATATTGCAAAGGTGACATCAAACAGCACGGCCAGTCACACACTACTGGCCAACTCAAGGTATAGTAATTTGAAACACATTTGTGTAATATGGGCCACTATAACCTACATTTAAAAGCATATCGAAGTGATTTCTTTATTTGAATTTTATATCAAAATCGGATTTCTTAAAGTTAAGCGCTAAACAAAATGACCGAGACTGATATCATCAGCCTCTGTGAACAAAGTTAGAAGAATTAAGAGGCAGGAAGACTTTGTAATAAACTTAACGACTATTCTCGAAACTTAGCAAGCAACAGTATTTAAGATGCTCTGGGAATACAAACATTTTACGGGCCATCGAAACGCTTTTTTTTTTTTCGTCCTAAAGACACAGATTTTCCCGCTTCGATCTGTAGCAGAAACGCTTTTGCTGATGCCAGCGTTTACTTATTTGTTTATAGCGTGATGTCCACATGGCCTCAATCTCTCCTCACTAAGACATGCGCAGCTCAACTAACAATACACTGGTATCTATGAATAACCTCCCAATACCAAGCCAATCTACAGTACTACACACGATCTACTGGAATCTTTACAACACTGAAGGTCAGTTGTTATGACAGGCACAGGACAGCTTTTGGCAGCTGTGTAAATATAAATGTTGGTACCACCTAACCCAAGTGCCTATACTTCCAGACTTCATAGCTCTCTCTACATTTTGCAAATAAATATACAGATCATTTTTACAGTATAATTTCAAGCCCTTAAGTCTAACTTAACCTTAAACATTATATAGCTGACGAATATACATCTCATCCAGTAATAAGGGTACAGTAACATATAACATAAGGGTCAGGTATGTACCTTGATAAACTACTGGTAAGAAACAGGCGGTTAACCCGCTAAGGGCCACGAAACACAGGTCTAATTCCTCTATCAATTGTAGGTAAACCCCCTTACTGTGGTAACAGGAAAAAAAAAAAAGGATCAGTTTCTACTTATACTTATATCCCTTACGCCCTGGGGGGGTTTCTGAGAGCGTTAGGGGGAGGAGGGTTCACAGGAGTAGACGGTACGGTAGAACTTCTGCGTCACAGTCTGGTACACTTGTCTGACGGATGTGCAACTCTTCCAGCCCCAGGCGCCGCAGTGGGTCTGTACTCTCTGCGGTACGGCCTTCTTGTAGCTCCTCGTGTACGCCACCTGCTTTGGCACGTACTTGCACTTTCTGAAAGGTGGATCACATGTAATGAAACACATCACTCTGAGTGGAGAAGTGCTAGAACATATATATAGGCTGAGATGGAAGAATATGTGTAGAAATGTACAGTCCAAGAGGAGGCGATAGCTCTTAAGATACACAAGCTGGAAGATAAGAGCTGCTGTAACACACCATCTTGGGAGGATAACAAAATATATACCAGCTGGGGATGAAAAGTGTTAGAATACACCAACTGGGGATGAGAGACGTTGGAATATATGCCAGCTGAGGATCACAGCTGTTGAAACACACCGGTTGGGGATGATAGCCGATAGAATTCACGAGCTGACGGATGACAGCTGTTAGAATACACCAGCGGGGGCATGATAGCTGTCAGAATATAGCAGATGGTGATGACAGCTTTTAGAATACACCAGTTGGGGAGGAGAGTTAGGATTCGCAGGCTCGAGTTTGTTGATGGCTGTTAAAATATCACAGCTGCAATGAACATCTGCAGCAAGACACCAACTGCAGCTGGGTGACATCTGTTTAAGTAAACCAGCTGCTCTGGAATGACAGATGTTGGAATACACCATCTGGGATGAGATTAGATATATCAGATACACCAGCTGGGGTGAAATGACAGGTGTTTGAAGTCTCCTAATTAAGGTAAGGATGGAAGCTGTTGTACTGCATGAAGTGGGATCGAACACCATTTTCAAAATATATCAGTACGTTAGTTGGCATGTGTTAGATATAGTAGTTGGCATATGTTAGAATACAGTAGTTGGCATATATTAGAATACAATAGTTGGCATGGCACGTGATGGAAGACAGTAATTGACGAGTTCGAATACAGTGGATGATATGTGGTAGAACACAGAAATTTGCATGTGTAAGAATACAGTAGTTGGCATGTGTTAGAATACCGTAGTAAGAGTAGGAGGATCAAACTTGCGGGGGTGAGCTAATGGACGACACGCAACAGATTATACGCCCTGGGGTTGGTAGCTAAAAGGATAGGTCAGTTATACTCACTGGGGTGAAACGTAGGGCGAGCGATAAATTACACCCACCTCTGGGGATGTTACGTGGGAAATAAAAAGTAACTGGATTATACCTCCTGGTATAAGAGTTATAGATTACACCTACTCATGTAACAGTAGGGAAACAGATAATGCGTTACACTAACATCAGTGAGACGGAAATAAAAGGCTGTATTGGTTTGAGTGACAGACTATAATATTATATCAACAAATGTGGAAAGTTTAAGAAAAGATACGTTATATCCTCTTAGACGGGAAGCAGAATAGGTAATGGATAATCCCAAATCGGGCGATAGGTAGGAATACCAGATAAATATCGTCCTTTTAACAGGTTTGAGACTTCATCAGGAAGTGTGACAGAGAGTTGTAAGAATTCACTTGTTAACGGAGAGATATATCAGGAAATTACCAGCTGCGGTGGGTACAGAGGCTGCGGGAATCTTCTTCCTAGGAACGAGGAATAATTAAAGCATCAGATCATGATAGCCTCTGAAGCTAAACAGGTATTGGAAGACATCTGCACAGGAGTGAAGGTGGGCCAGGTGTACACAAACGCACCGCGTTAAAACAACTGGGTTCACGTCCGTACTGATTAAGACCAAGCTAAAAATTCTCTTCAGACAAAAGTTCTAGTAAGATGATGTACACATAAGTGAAAACTGTTGCGAAATCTTAAGTCTATGAACGAGAGAAAAACAAAAATACAGATGAGATGGTCTGTGCTTTGAGCTCGATGTTAAAGCCTTTGATCATGAGGGACCTGACCTTAATCAAGACACTTGAGTCTGATGGCCAGGCCTTTGACATGAACCTTGAGAAACAGGACGAAGGCCATCCCATCTCACACAAGGGTCGTAAGGTTCCGCTCAAGGCCCGTATTTTCATGTTTAAGGGGTTACCTAAATGTAAGGAGAGATACCATCGTCTAAATTTAGACGTTCGCCTCCAAGTACGACAGCAACTGAAGTGGGGGGAAGGGAAGGGTGGGGTGTGTGTGTGTGGATGGAATCATTTAGTTTCCAAGTTTCGCGATCGCCACTTTAACTCGAAGCCCAGGACGTGAGGTGGGGTGCCAGGGTAGTGAAGGCAAGAGAAACACTTCCCTCTTCCGTCACAGCTTCTCATGAATACCTGACCAGTGTCTGCCAACTCACCTGATGGTACACCAGAGGCCTGAGTAACCCTCGGGACACGTGCACACTCCCGGGCTGGTACACGTGCCTCCGTTGCTGCAGGGAGGGTCACACTTGGGCAAGGTGCAGGAAGGTCCGGTGTAGCCATGCCCACACCTGCAGCGCTCCACGCCCACGCAGGCACCGCCCACGCCACAACCCCGCGAGCACAAAACTGCGGAAAAGGATCACTTCGTTATAGAAATGTCAGAAATATATGTGCTTTTCTTCCATTATACACAAGGTTCGTATGTTGCGACCATGTTAAGAGAACTGACATGTTTGATATCATGTAAAGACTAAATGGTAAGTTTGTCTCAGAAATTTCGAGAAGTGATATATTTTGATTCAATAATTTAGAAAAGAGGTACATTTTGTTACAAAACTTTGGATAAGTGATATGTTTTGTTTCACATGTCTAGAAAAGTGATGTCTTTAAATTCACACTTTTGGAAAAGTGGCATGCTTTCTTTCACACAATTAGGAAATCGTAATCTTACTTTCACACTTCTGTAAAACACATTGCAGATTCAGTGTAGTATGTATAAGAGAGAGACTAATATTCTTTCCACTAGAGGTGTGAAGTGTGATCTGTTACATCTCGGGTACGTGAAGACTTACTTTCTACTTCACATGAGTCGAAATGCCCATGATGCGTTTCCGCCTCGTGGAAAATCGCACGGTGATTTCTCATGCAGTTGGAGAATGCTATGTTGTGTGTCACACACGTAGCAAGGGGGAATACGATGTGTCACGCATGATGAAAGTTGTATCTTGTGTATCATGCATGTGGACAGCGCTATAATGTGAAACATATATGTGAAGAGTCGTATGTAATGCATCCTTCATGTAAGGAAAGGTATGCTGTACTCAGTCTTGAGGACACTGACATGCTCCGTGTCAGGCGCAGGGACAGTCGTCTGCTGTGTCACAGACGTGAGACAGTATGTGGGCTGGCATGCCGTGTGTAGCGAAGGGCACAGAAATGTATGCTTCAGACACTCAGACAAAAGGAAAGCAACATACGGAGTGGCATACGTTTAGGGAGTGTTATGCTGTATCAGACATACAGGGGGGATTATGCTCTTTCATGTATACAGAGAATGGAATTCTCCGTGTTAAACTTTTGGAGAATGGGAAGTTATATGTGTCGGACATGCATACATCGTACGCCAGGCATGTTAAGAACGGTATACCTTGTGTCAGATACCGAGAGCTAACGTTTGCCAGACACATGGGGAGTGAGATATCAAAGTGCCAAACATATTGAGATCATTATGATGTGGGTCAGACATATGGAGAACTAGCATATGTGGAAAGTGCTATGTTGTTGTATACCAGGTGTCTGGAAAGTATAATGTTAGATGTAAACCAAGTTGAGAGTGCATAGCGTGTACCAGGATAACATGTAGAGCAAAGCTGGTGCGTGAGTACATGTGCCCATGCATAAGTACCGACACAAGTACCCATGCATAAGCACATGCATAAGTGTCCGTGCATGAGGACGGGTAAAAGTGCCCGTGCATGAGTATGGGGACAAGTGCTTGTGCATGAGTACGAGCAAAAGTGCTCGCACATGAGTGCAGGTACAAGTGCATGAGTACGGTTTGCACTACGTACGGGCACACCTGATTGCACATGAGCACGGGTATTACGGGTACGGGGATCAGTGTGCCTGGGATAGAATCTTTTTTAACTCCTGTGGAGTGGAGTACTAAAAGGAATATAAGTGACATACGAAATCTTTATATATCAGAGAACATAAGAAAGCTGCCAAGCACGTGACACCCTCCCTCCCCCCCCCCCCCCCCTCTCTCTCTCTCTCTCTCTCTCTCCACAATGTTTTACTTGCCGAGGTTAAGAGCATCTCTCATTCCTTTATTTTTCCCAGTAATATAAACTATTTCGTTGCACATTTGTGAAATAAAGGAGTCGCTCGTTGTACCTTTAGCCACGGTCATTACTCGCTTTTCAAAATGTATAAAACTAAATATAGTGAAAACAGGTGTATTTTTTTTTTCTTCTTGATTAAATTTTTCTAGTCCTCAGATTTCCTGCATATGAACGTGGACGGTTCCAAAAGGATGAAACACGAAGTATGTGTAAGAACGCCGGACCAGATCGACTGTCAAGGAACTAAACGCCTGGAGGAGACGTGGCAGTGTGGTGAGCACTGCGGTTGTCGGGACGTCCACTCAAGATTAAAATCCGTCAACTCATTGCACTTAACCACATAATTCTAGTTATAACGTGAGTTTCTTGTTAGAGCAATAGAATTGCTCGCAAAAAGATCTGCTTCATAGCATCAAAGTTTTTGGTTTAATCAGTAGACTTCTCGTACAATATTAGATAAATCATATTAATTCCTATGACCGCACAGTTTTAATTATCTCACCAGTTTCTTGTTAAAGGAAGAGAATAACTGGTGATACTGTTCAATTTATCGTCTCATTTCCCCACAATCAAACGCTTCTGATTACAAAAATAGTTTATAATCAAAACAGGAGGATTATTCGTAAAATTGTTCGATTTATCTCATTTCGCATAACCAAGCATGTAGGATTACACCATCAGTCTGTGGTTACAGCGGTAGAATTACTCGTGTTCGTCCTCCTATCCAGACCCGAGCTTGAATAAAAGATGACTTTACGTAAGAGTATGATTACGAGTGCTGGAGATGAGAATAGGAGTACGGGTGCACAAATTGGTATTGGAGTAAGAGTGAGCGTGCCACAAGACTGTCATGTACTCGTATGGAGAGAGGTTTATGCGTCAGAAATTTGGAAAGGGATGGGTATTCTTTGTCAGACACATGGAGACCGATTTGTTATGTGTCAGACATATGGAGAGTGATTTCTTATGTGTCATACATATGGAGAGTAGTTTGTTGTTATGGAGAGTGATTTGCTATGTGTCGGATATATGTAGACTAATCTGTTATGAGTCAGACATATGAAGAGTAGTTCATTATGTGTTAGACACATCGAGAGTGGCTTGTAATGTGTTAGACACATGAAGTGATTTATCATGTGTCAGAAATATGGAAAGTGGATTATTATGTGCCATACATATGGAGGGTTTTTTTCTTTTTTTTTTTTTACGTTGTTGGCTCCAATCATGGAAAAGAGCCCACATCAAGGCCGGCCTTTAATTAGAATACAAAGAGGATTATAAAAAGGGAAATAGAAGAGACAAATTACAGTATTGACGAAATTTGGAGGAAGCGAAAAGCCTGTCTTTTGAAATGTACCACGTCATAGTTACTGGGAAAGGCATGAGAGGGTAGAGAGTTCCAAAGCTTAGTCGTGTAGAGAAAGAAAAGTTATCAAAACGGCCCACCATTGAGCTGCCAACGGCCACACAATAGTCATTTGACGCAGCAGCTTGTCGAGTATTGCGTGGTTCAACTAATGCCCCACGTGGGGACACAATCAGCCAGCTCTCAGCAAAAAACTAAGTAATACCAATAGAAGAGGGAAAGTGAACCATCATTGCAGAGTAGGGGCAACTGATTCAAGTTCGGGAGTTAGCCTGGGATAATTCATAAGTCGGACCGCTTTCGACTCAACTCTGTAAGGATACATAGCTAGAACAACCCCAGGTGTGAGAACAGTACTCCATACAAAGACGGATCAATCCTTTGAATAGATGGAGCAATTAATCAAAGGAAATGAAATTTCGACATCTAAACAGGACACTCAGTTTCTTAGAGGTAGGCTTAGCTATTTTCGTAATGTGGGGTTTCTAAAAAAGAGTGGATGTTACAGTAATATGAAGTATGTTCATCAATGAGTCAAGATGTGCAATTACAGAACCGTCAAAGGAGAGAGGAAAGTTGTGAGGAGTTTTCGATAGAGAGATGGGTAGAAACCGGGTCTTGGAGGCATTAAACTTTGCCAGTCGTCGTCTACCCCACTGAGATATTCTGTCTGAGTTTATTGAGAAAGCTATGTCGAGACGAGATTCAGATCGAGAGTGAGAAGGAGCAGAATTGAAGGATGTGGAGGAATGCAGTGTTGAGTCGTCAGCGTATGAGTGCACTTGAATATCTATGAAAGAGAGGAAATCGTTGATAAAACGACAAAAAGTGTAAGGGACAGGACAGAACCTTGAGGGAAACTTAGAGATGAGACCCCGATGCCAAACCTGTCAAAAGCTTTGGATACATCTAGGGCAACCACATAGGATTAGCCTGAATTTTTCAGGGATGATTACCAGACATAATTAAGATAAGAAAGGAAAGTATGGTACTTGGGATATAGATCTTGAGTCACATGACGTTAAAGTTTGAGGACTCAAAGTCCTTGAAGCGTGCAACAGGTAAGTTGCTGTTGGAATAAGCATAAACACCACTTTTGAACCGGAATTGTGAGTGGAGATTATGGCTGGATATGAAAAAGGGAATACTGAGAACATCATTAGACAACTGGGTTTTAGACAAATGCAAGATATTAGAAGAGGTGTTCATCAAAAGAAAGGTTACTTGAGAGACCACGAATGTTGGTAGAATGAGTAGAAAAATATGGTCTATCAGAAAGAGAGAGGTCGTGGGAGGGGCCGATACTACTACTGTCTGAGCCCTCCCTCTCATTGGCAGTAGAGTTAAGCGTAAACCCGAGGATTCTTAGCAACGCGCGATGCTGGAGACTATTGGCCATAAATTTGCTGGACTATCATGATTATATCTAAAAACGATTGTGCACGCAGGTAGCCAGAGAACTTATGTGAAGAAAATAAGTGAGGTTTGAGTAGGTGTATCGTGCTTGGAATAAGATGGCACAACTAGCCCGGTATTTCCGTTTTGACGAAAGAGACAGAGTAAGACCAGCAATCCTAACATGGAGAGTGTAAAATAGTTCCGGGCACCAATTCAACGTTCCTCAGTCAGGACGGTAGTACCATCCTTCACGTCTGCTGTCAACAGCCTAGTGTCTATTGAATTGCTCCAAAGACAGGAGACGAGATGTTCCTCGAGTAAGGTCGGGTATTGGGAGGGGCCATTACACTACCACTAGAAGTATGCCTAACATTTGGAAGGATCAAGAGATGGGCCATTACTCTACGAACTGAACCCTCCCTCTCGCTGGTAGCAGAGTCACACAAGAACGTGTAGTCATTGGAGTATACCTAAAATACCTTAAAAGTTTCTCTTCTTAAGAGAAACAAAGGCCCAATCCACAATACGATGAGGTGACTGCATGATAATAGTACCACCTTCGTCTGGCTTCCCACATAAGAGGCATTAATTAACAGCTGCATAGTCTCACACTCCCAGAGGGACCTCCCAACACCTATACACCTTCTTACTCTTGTTAAAACACACACACACACACACACACACACACACACACAGAGCATGTCAATGAACTTACTTGGATAAGAGGCACTTATACACTATCACTACCGGACCCCATCTTCACACATACCAGCATGGAAGTTGAGAACATCATATACGATACACTAACTGGGAAAAGTGATCATTCGGTTTGACTACGGTAATTGCTCTTTACATCATCGACTGAATCAGCGCTTCATCAACATATATGCATGTGTCATATGAATATAGTGGCGTATTGTGTGTCAGACATATGAAGACTGCTTTGTTACGTGTCATACATATTGAAAAGTGGTGCATTTTGTGTCACATATTTGGCAATGGTATAATGTGTCAAAACTGTGGGAAGTGATATATTATGCCTCAGACAAGTGAGAATGAGATATTATGTGCTGACGTGTGGACTGTAATGTGTTGTGTCAAACATGTTGAAAAGGATATACTGTGGGTCATAAGAGCATAATCATATCATTATTTAATGCCAAAAATATGTCGTAATTGCTGTGCGTCTGGCATCATCTGGTATTCACCAATGTTTAATATCTTCGGCTAAAGTATTTCAAATAAACATATGCAAGAAATAATCATACCTTGGTTCTTATGTTACATGTTCATTGTTTGAGTCTTACATCAGTCTTTTGTAAAACATGAATTTAATTCTTTCCGTAATGGAAGGAGAAATCTCCACCCTAAGATAGCAGTCTTAGAATTACTGAACCTGATGGATTACAAGAGAATGCCTCGAGCGATATCCATTAGGCCAACACTCTCTCTCTACAATTACTGGAGATAATTGTTGCTAGTCTCAGGTGGTAGCCTTCATTTAGAAAAATAAAAAAAATAGAAATGAAAGCCCAAATGCATAAGAAAGATCGATACAACAGAACCAGACAAACTTCTGTCTTGAATGTGAAGGTCGCGACGCCAGCAGCCCCAGATCCCATCTTCTAATCATCATGGACGAGACGAGCGCAAAAAATTCACCCTGGCGATGAAGTCCTGGCCCGGGTGTAAGTCAAGTGGGTGGAGACGAGTTTATGAAATCGTCTTATAACTCGGTACTGGAGGGAAGGGGTTTTTGGAAGTGAAGATTAAGAAAGGGATTTCTTGGAGACTGGTCAAGTCTGTGTCTTTGGTAATAATGAGTGGGTTGGGAAATTAAAAAAAGGAATTCGAAACTTATGGATCCTCGGGCTCAGCCCAGAAATTCCATCGTCAGTCATTCACGTATATAAATGGCCTCACGACTCCCGATTATCTGGAGTATCTTAGATGAAGAGTAGGTGGGGTATCAATATATATGAATAAAAAAATAAATTCAAAGTTAGATGCTTTAAATCTGTCCACTATGGAAGAGAGAAGAATGAGAGATGACTTGATCACAAGCTTTAATTCTGTACATTAGCCTCATGCAGACAGCGAACACTTCAGCGAACGATGCAGGGACAGAACAACCAAAGGACATAACACGAATTTAAAGAAACTTGACAGAAAGCATGTAATGATGTACTTTTAATGTACATGAGTGGTGGATGAAAAACATAAACTTAATGAGAAAACAGCAAATGCAGACAGCATACTAAGTCTAAAAGTTGTATAATGTTAGAAAATGTTCATGAGATGGGGCCACACGAGCGTTAAACTCCCTACCCGTGCATGACAAATGGGTAATTATAAGTAGGTAATTACACACACATGCTAACTGTTGTTTTAGTAATACACGACATTAAGTGAACTGGTGTATGGAATAAAGATATAAGGGACGACAAGTAATGATTACATTCGATTTAAATTCATGTAGCCGAGAACAACTTAAGCATACCAAGAAATTGAAAAAGTGATCATGTAATGCTAGAGTTTGTTTATGAGGTAAATGAAGAAGTTAAAAGAGCAGAGGTGAGACAAGACTTCAAGAGGAGATACAATCGTGGAAAGTACACGAAAACTCAACAGTTTCTATAGTAACATGCATTGGGAATCGGAGCTCAGTAGCCAGGAACTTGGGCATTGCAGTGAAAGATTTTGTGAAAATTACAATGGAGTAAGAACATTGTCACCACTAGCATGAAATACAGAGGGAAGGTATAGAAAGAAAGAGGAATGGTTCAATAAATGATGTTATGGTTCAATAAATGATGTTGAAAAGCAAAAGACCTTTGAGATGTGCTGTGACGAGTATTCAGGCGGAATTCCAGCCAGCCAACATTTGCAAGATGTAAGAGAGTAAGCAACGAGTATAGCAAAGTAAGAGTGAAGGAACAAAAAACTTGGATAATAGTACTACGGACAATTCAGGAGATAACCCAGAACTACATAAATTCACCAGGAGTAAATTGCCAGTTAAAAGAGTAGCTAATTTAGCGAATGGATTCTGAGTGAAGAGTTCTTAAGGATGGTTTATGGATATGTGAGGAACTGAATGACGATTTCAAAAGTGTTTTCACAGTGGAAGAAACTATAGCCCATAAATCAATGAGATGAAATGAAGAAGTGGTCTTAAAGAGCACTGCAATGTCTTGAAAAGATATTAACGCAACGCTAACAGGTCTTGATCCATAAGAGGTTCATGGTCTTGAGAAAATTTCACCATATGCACTGAATATCTGAGCAGGTAAAATTGACAGACCTTCTGAAATATTGTTAAGGATGTCGCTTGAGAAAGGGTGTGGAAAATGGCAAAGGAGAGAGGCATTGAACCACAGACCCGTCCCGGCCGTCACGGGTCTTGTGATATGTTGGAACAGTGTTTGTAACTCAGGAATGACAGACGGTGTCCAGAACGAATACGGGAAAGATCAACCCGCACATGTCTGGGCTGTGTAGTTTCTGATGGGCGTATGTATGTCTGCTAGGGAGGCGTTTAAGCTGGTTTCATGCGAGTTTTGTTAACTCTGTATGTATATGTTTTGTCACTCTTGTGTTTGTTGGGGTGGAGGGAATTTTGCGAGTATAGGTTTCCAGAATGTAAGATAGGGGACAGTTTTTCAGTCCTCTTGGTGGATGATAGTTAGCTATGGAATGGTTTCGGCGAGAAAGACTGATTTCTGTTGCAAAGAATTGATTGCCAAGCATATTGAGGCGTTTATATTGTTTATTTTTTCTCACTGTGAAGTTATTGAATGTTTGTGGTTGCAATATAGCTGTTGATTGTACAGTACTTTAGTTTGTATGGTTTGAAAGTTTGTTATATTTGCCTTTTGTTAGGGTGGGTAACTAGGATGGCAGAGCAAAGTTTAAGATAAAGCAGATGAAGTGCTTGTAGAGATATCCGTGGGGTTTCTTTATTTTGGTTTAGTACTCGTATCATTTAGTGTTCTGGAAGGCTTTGGTTTGTTTATGGCCTTTGTGTTATCTGATATTCGTGGTTTGGGGGAAGAAGGTTATGTGCGTGTCGTGTGTGGTGCCCAGTGCGAGTCGAGTTTTGCTGAGTGGGAGCGGATGTCTATTCAGGGAGAAAGGTGGATGCAGGTTGATTTCATGTTTACCAGGGGTCAGTAGAATGACAGTAGACTTCTGGGGTGATTGAGAGTCTCTCTTCTGTGTGAGTCAGAGTCTAAATTTGTGATGCACTATTGCATGTTTGTTGCTACTTGGGTACTCTCAGAGTGATAAGATGTGTTTATGAGGTCATCTGCACAAGGCAGTTTTTCACATTGTGCTCTGTGGGAGGTAGGAGTCCGTGTGATATGTTGTTCTTGTTGGCCTGGTTGGCAGTGCTGATGAAGTGCGAGAGAGTTTGGTAAATGAACAAGAAATGGCCTACGATGAAGTTTTAGAGCCCAGATTTTCTCTTTATGTTAGGTGAGACGGCACGGGCAAATGAGGCCCTAATCAACACGGTCTCATTAACGTTATATTTATATATATATATATATATATATATATATATATATATATGTATATATATATATATATATACCCTAACCTGAGACAGGTACCCATTTCATCGACCAACCCCTACAGGTGGATGAACGGATGAACAGCTAGGTTAAATGTGGACCGACTGCCGCAACCAGGATTTGAACCTATGCGCTCGATCCTAGGCTACCCGTGAATGCGTCACTGTCAAGAACGTTAACCGCTACTCCAGGTGTTTCCTGTGTACAAAAGGTAATGTCTAGTGAGGTTGACTGCTGGAGGTGGTGGGTTTGGAGCCTGTTTGGTTGGTTGCGTAAGCTGAGGATGCTGAAAGAAGTCAGTTGATTTACGTGTAGTTCTTTTCCGGGTATCTTGGTTGTAAGATGGCAGTGAAGTCTCCAAAGAGATAGGTGTTGGGTGTATTGGTCAGGTACTGCAGGTGGATGTTGAAAATTTTGTATTAAGTGCTCTGAGGTTCGCTTACAAGGGCGTCGTCACTGCCTATAATCTGTGTTGTAGTCTGAGAGGTGTCTGTGAACGGGATTACGTGGCGGACGAGTGTTACGAGTCCTCTTCCTTCACCTTGTCGTCTGTTTTGTCTTCGGGTTGTGTAGATGCAGAGAGGTGGGTGGGAGGGTGGATCTGTATGCGAGTCTGGTCTCTTCGTTGAGGGCTATGTGGATGTTGTGTGATTTTATCGTATCTGTGTGTTCGAGAGTATATATAGGTGTGTGTGTGTGTGTGTGTGTGTGTGTGTGTGTGTGTGTGTACACGACAGGGTTGGGCTACTTAAGCTAATTAAATTTTCGCCGTTTGATCTATTAAGTTAATTAGTGGCCGGGACGACCGTTAAAAAGATATACACCCGCCACTTACCTACCAATATTCGTTCATGTACCTACCTCTGTTATTGTTGATGCGGCCTCAACCTTAGAATAAAGGTGTCTATGTGTGTGTGTGTGTGTGTGTGTAGGTATGTATGTATGTATATATATATATATATATATATATATATATATATATATATATATATATATAT
>JAYMFT010070800.1:0-14589 GCA_038088735.1 Panulirus argus
ATGTGTGTGTGTGTATATATAAATTTCCTTTGGAATTGGCAATTGAGTATGCAAAAAATATTATTATTATCATTATTATTATTATTATTATTATTATTATTAGTATTATTATTATTATTTCTATTATCATTATTATTAGTAGTATTTTTTGTTATATGTAACTAAGTTATATCAGGATATATGTGATGAATGAGGAAAGATAGATCATGTGAAAATATATGCAATAAGGATAAGCCAGTTAAAGTGTGATTGATATCTTGTACTATATAGGTCACACCCATATGTCGTGACATAACCATTACAGATTTTGAGCAAGTCAAGATTTTTCTATGTTGAAGAGAGAATCAAATTTTACTTAAAAGTAAGGAAAAGTTAATGGGCATGCATTTATTGAATTTTAATGACTTGGGAACATATTGAATGTAGTATTGAAATATTCTTGTGATAGAATATCCAATTATACTTTTCAACATAAGACAGAAAGAAAGATTGAAATTAGAAATAACATGTATGAGAGGGTAAGACAAAAAAATAGTTGTGACACCAAGGAAAGTAAGCATTTAATATATCCAAGGAATTCAAGAGAAAAGTCAGCAGGATTATCATATGTATTGGTTACATTTGGAATTAGATAGTGAATTATTCCCATGGTACAGATAATGCAGTTTTCAAAAGAACATTAAAAATTATGCACAAGATTTTCGGAGATAGCATAAATATTTGTACTTATCCTGTTAGATGGTCTGAGCCCTTGAGCATATTAGAAGAAGCCACGCCTATGGTGCTCTCTTGGAGGGCTGTGTTATGTAGCGAGATCCATGTGGAACTAACCACCCCCCTTCCCACAGCACCCCTTCTCTCAAAGAACAAAGTAATGTACAAGTCTTAGTAAACCTTATGCTTTTTGCTGATAACTTTTTCCAGTAAGTTTAATTTATTTGGCTCTAGAGTATGTCATATGATGTCTTTGGTTGATTCATTGTAATTTCAGTAATATTTTTTTTATTGCAAATGAATATTGGAGTTTTTGAATGTTTTAAATTTTCAGCTGCCCTCTGAAAATTATAAAGGTTCAGGGACAAAGATAAGAAATAGCTTAGCTCTTTTTATGTCTTTGACCAATGCATTTGATGAAATCTATTGATACCATTGTCAGTTCAATGTTGTAATTGTAATTCTCTTGAATATTTGGTAAATATCCCTGTAAAATGGGATTGAGGTGAAGGCAACACCATGGAAGCCTTTTGAAGGCTTACTGTTACCTACCTCACACTCTTAATACTTCCCTGAGCTTTCAACAAAACTGGAACTCTAGTACAAGGGAGATGGTTAGTCAGGAAAATGACGATGAAATGGGTAATTTAAAGAAAAAGCATTAAGAGTTAGGCAAAAGTATGATTGTTCAACAAAAAATAACATTTCCTATGTTGCAATGAAGATATTATTTTAGTTTTAAATTGATATAAAAGCCACACCAGATTTGGCAATGAAGGTCAGATCAAGAAAAAATTCTACTCTGAACTGAACATGTTAAGATTTTACACCTAATCATACAAGTAAGAGAACTTATCCATGATATAAATCAGTTGTTT
The DNA here is from genome assembly GCA_038088735.1 of Panulirus argus. NCBI lineage: Eukaryota > Metazoa > Arthropoda > Malacostraca > Decapoda > Palinuridae > Panulirus > Panulirus argus. The sequence goes on from JAYMFT010070800.1 coordinate 1,593, forward strand.
CAATATGGTCATTATTATCCCCACATTTTGTCATAAATGAGGCAATATGATACCCCTGTATCTGCCCTTCCATCTGTTAAGTGTTCCTCCTGAGAAAAACTCTTTTCATGGTTCTCATTCAGGACTTCATTGGCATAATTACCTTCTCCTGGTATATGTGCAATAAAGATTAGTTTCCTAAATTTAGTTCACATTCACAGGGGGGGTAGTGGGTAGGGACGGAGCATTTAGATACTTTGAATTACAATACAGGAATTAGTATGCCTTTGACTGCAATTTTATAGGTGGTGATATGGTTTGTTTTCTGTAGACTTCAAGGGCTCAGAGGAGTGACCTTGTACCTGAAGTACTGTACCTGCACTTTTATGGTTTCAAGCATCACTAAACATATAACAGCTGAAGGAAGTGTTTATCACTTAAAAGTTCAGCCATTTCAGTATTATTTTGATATATTATACTTGCCAGTGTCAAGTTCTCCTGAACCATAAGTTTACTGATTAGAATAATTAGTATATGTATAAAGCTCATAAAATAATTGTCACCACTCACAAAAGTCTGTGCCTGCAAATTTTATGAGTTTCTTTTCCGACAGGCTCTTAACAAAAAGGAACACAAAAATGGTCTCCAGTCCCCTGACTCACCAGACCCTGAACAGGAATACACACTCACACCCCGCACTGAGGCTAAGTACAACAAGATTGATGAAGAATTTACCCTGATGATGCAGCGTAACCAGATCAATGGCAGTCGAGTGAGTTAATTTACTTGATATTCTTGGTTCGCCATGGTTATTGATATTGAATTTGTGTCATTGATGTGGAACTGTCTTGTGTAATAATGACTTTGCTGTACTGTTCTTCTCTAAACTGTCATCATCAATATTTTGATAACAAACGGACAGTACTGATATCATTATTGATCAGTTGTTGTTACTTTAAAGGAAAAAGTCCCTTGGAAAATAAAGCATAGCATCTTAATGTTTATTCTTTTTCTTTTCAGCAACCAGTGGGACTTAACAACTATAACAGTATGGCAGTGTCTGTACCTGTCAATAATACAAACTATGATCCATCCTTAATGCAGCCCTCACCACAAATGTCTCATGCCTCTCTATCACCACGACCTGGGTCTTCAAGTGGAATGCTTGACATGAATGGTTCTAATGGTTACCCTGGCTCAACTTCCCCCTTACCACATGGAGGAGCACCATCACCTGGACTACTGACTCGGCCACACTCGTCAAAGACCCATTCGCCAACCAGACCAAATCTTCGTGTCCTAATCCCTAACTCACAAGCACAGACAGTAAGTTAAATCTGTAGTGCATTTACACTAAGATACTAAAGTATTACTTGAAAATGGTTGAAAAATCGGTATACCACTACCCTTCCCTGATGGTAAATGATTTTCCCATAGAGTTAGATTTTCTCATAGCTTGGTTGGTAGTTCTTACTTCAATGCCCTCTCACTGTGACTGAGTTCATATGGTAGACTTCATTAGCATTATGGAAACTGATAAAAAAAAAAAATTAAGGAATAAAGGTATTTCGGAAAATTATGCCTTAGGAAGCCTTGGAGATTACATTTATTGGAAGTGTTCATTGGAAGTGAAAATAATGAATGGAGATGCAAATCTCAGCTGATAATCTGGTGGGCAATAATAAATGGACTTAAAATGTACTGGGGTAAAGCACGGAGAGGTCTTGGGTCCTGGTTGTAGAGAGAGAGCTGTTGTTACAGTGCATTACACATGACAGCTAGAGGGTGGATGTGAGCACAGGCACCTTTTTCTTTGTGTGCTCCTGATGCTACCTCGCTAACATGGGAAATGGCAATCAAGGATGAAAGAAAAAATATATGTAGTTAATTTTTAAGTAATTTTACTCTTTATTACAATAATCTTGAGTTAGAATGAGCTTGCAGGTTTATTTTTTTTGGCTAATGTTATGAACTTTATCCACTTAGTTGTAAATAGTAATGAAGGTATGGTAGACAGAGTATAGATAACTCTGCTTTCTTATACTTACTGTGTAAGTAATTAATCTCTCATTCTTTCCATACAGACACCACGACCAGGATCACCTTCATTAAACACCCCAGTTGTATCACTTCAGACATCAGGTGTCAACCCATCAATGACTTATTCTTCAATAAACAATTTCCCTCCTCAGGACTTCTCACTTAATGCTGATATCTCTCTCAACCATTTAAACCATCTGCACCAGGTAAGACTTAGGCTCTAACTGCTACCAGACCCTAAAGGCATGTAAATGTTATGAAGCTCACTAATTCTTCTGTCATCACCTCTATTCAGTCTTCTCTCCATTCACTGCAGTAGTGTTGCTCTTTCTCTGTTTTACAATAATTATTTTGTCCATTGTTCTCATGAGCTGTTTGCATTTATCCCCACCCTAGAATTTTGACCCAAGGCATATGTTTGACTGCTTCTTCCCACAGTATATATATGGAGACAGCCACTCTAGGATCTGTAATGATACAACATTCTTTCCTTGAACAGTTGAGCTTTGGAATTCACTTCCTCCTTTTGTCATCTCCTTTTATTATAACCTTTCATTCTTCAAGAGTCAGGTGTACAAACACTGGCAGAACCCTGCTTAATTTTTATTTTCCTTTTCTCTCACCCAAGAAGGCCTTTGATTAAAGAATGAATGCTGGTAATATGTAACCAGAGATAGTAGAGAAAGTAAAGATGTATAGTTCATGTCGCATTTTACAGACACACTGTATTATATGGAATATTTTTGGTAAAATCATGATGACTATGATGACTGTACTTTGTTTTAAATGTGTTGTCTTGAACTATGGATGACATAGGTTTTACTGTCCGATAAGTGTTGGTTTTCCAAGCATTAATGTGAATGTAGCCCTGAACCTACACTTGTGCTTTCTTTTCTATTCTGTTTCTGTTTAAAAACCTGAACTTTTTGTTATTCTTGGAAGCATGCATTGGTACACCTCATTCCTAAGACGAGTGACCATTTTAACCCCTCTAACTATCATCCTGTTGCTTTGACATTTACCATTTCCAGAATCTTTGAATCCCTCCTCAACTCCCATATCTTAATACATCTTGACTCTCACAGTCTCATCCCTGATCACTGGTAAGGTGAGATCCACTGGTGATATTCTTTCCTATCTTGCTAATGTCTGGTCATCATCCCTGAAAGATACTGGGGAATCCTATGTTATTGCCCTTGAGATATCCAAAGCTTTTGACATGGTATGGCATTGGGGATTTCATCTCATAAGCTCCCCTCATTTGGCTTCCCTCCCTCACTTTGCTCACTCATATCTAGCTTCCTCTCTAGTTGATCTATCTCAATCATTGTTGATGGATCAGCCTCCTCCCCTTCTCCTTCAACAGCAGTGTCCCTCAAGGTTCTGTCTTGTTTCCTACACTTTTCCATCTTTTTATCAATGATTTATCTTTCTTCCACAAATAACCAAGTGCACTCATATGCTGACAACTCAGCCCTGCATTCCTCCATATTCTTCAATTCTGCTCCTTCTCTCACTCGATGTGCATCTTGTCCCGACACAATTTCCTATGTAAACTCAAACTTGGACAGGTTATCTCAGTGAGGTTGATGAAATATGATTATGTATAATGCCATGCAAGACAGTTTCTACCCATTTCTCTATCGAAAATTCCTCACAACTTTCCTCTCTGCGTTGATGATCCAATAATTCCACCTCTCTACTAAATGAACATACTTGGTGTAATGCAACATCCACTCTTTTATGGAAACCCCACATTATGGAAATAGTTAAGTCTACCTCTAAGAAACTGGAAGTCCTGTTTAGATGCTGAAATTTCTTTTCTTAACAGCATCTGCTTAATTTTTGAAAAGGATCAATCCACCCTCGTATGGAGTACTGCTCTCACATCTGCGGTGGTTCTAGCTCTGCGTCCTTACTTGACAGAGTTGAGTCAAAAGCCTTCTGACATAAACTCACACAGACTAACATCAAAACTTTACCCGCTTGCCCTGTGCTGCAGTATTGGTACATTTTCCTTCTCCTATTGGTATTACTTTAATTTTTGCTCCTGAGAGCTGGGTGCTTGTGTGTCCCCACCAATAACTAGACCATGCAATACTTAGTAAGCTGCTGCATCACATAATTTCTGTGTGGTCATCAGTAACTCAAGGGTGGGCCACTTTTATAACTTTCTTTCTTAACTCTTCAAAGCTTTGGAACTCTACTGTCTCATGTCTCCCAATGACTATGACCTGGCATACTTAAAAGAATAGGTTTTTCATTCCTCCAAAATTTGTAAATACTTTCCTATGTCACTTTCTTTTCCGTATCATTAACCAATCTATATTTTGATTAAAGCCTGGCCTTGATGTGGACTTTTGTGCATGTCAGGAGCTACAGTGTAACAAAAAAGAAATAATTTCTTTTCAAGGCATGATTCCACAGCACACATACGTATTTTATATATATTTTTACTTGTAAATTTTTTAAAGTATTTATATGTTTTTCAGAAGTGTTTTACATGAGTAAATGAACAGATAACCTATGTTATCACCAAAGATATCAAAACTCACACCCCAGAAATTGTTTCTTTTATTCTAATCCTAACTGCAGTTTTAGCAGTGACATCCGGCTTCCCTCCCAGAAGATGTATACGTACATTCTTTTTTGACATCCTGTGGATGGCTGAGATAGAATATTTTTCTAGTTGTAGTAGTATGCTGCTAGTAACATCTATGTATAATTGGAGCATGCAAACATCAGCTGAGATTTTAAATGGTGGCAGGAAGCTTTAACTCATCATGTGACGATGGGAGCAGGGCTATATGCTTCGTCACATGATGGAGGGAGCAGTTTAAGGGTTAGATATTATATTTCACTTTGACAGATTGAGTGTGAGAATTGTTGCTAATTTCAAGTCACTGGTACATCCACAGCTTGGATATTATGTTTATTTTGGTTACCTTACTTGAAAATAGACATTGCTAGAATGGAGAGTGTACAAGCTACCAGAATGATTCCTGGACTGAGAAGTAAATCTGAGAGCTGACTATATGACAAATTTATTTATCTTAGAAAAGAAAAGGTTAAAAAGATGATTTAATACAGGTATTTAGAATCATCATAAGCTTTGATAATCTAATGAGCTACTTAGAAGTGATTGACCTGGTTTCACTCTTACTAATGAATACAAACTGTGGGCAGATGGTTTTAATTGAATTACTTACTAATTAGAGTGGTTTAAAGCATTACCATAGATATGTTTAAGAATAGGCTTGATCAGTATTTCACTTGTAATCCATGACCAACATTATTTGTTCCTCCTTAGTTATCCTCAAAAGGACATATTGGTCTGTTGCTGTTTGAATTCATTTGTATTTTCGAACTTTAGAGAACATTATATTCCAGACAAAAAGAAATGGTGCAGAAAGAAGGAATTCTGATTAAAATATTATTAAAGATTATGAAAAAACAGAAAACAGTTTCCTTAATTGAAGAAAGGAAGAGAATTAGTAGATATAATAAAATGTAAGAGGATAACCAATTAATATTATGATCAGTTTAGGTTCATTTAGCATAGAGGTAATTAGGCTGGGAAAGAAATGGCCATTGAAACAATTTAATGAACTTGTGACAAGTGTCTCTTCATCCAAAAAACTTTGAAAAACAGACTGATGCATATATGTACTGTCATTTCCTTTGAAAGTTCATAAAAAATTTCATTTATTCATCTGTTTTGTATGATGGCTTAAATATTGTGCGAGATACTTTCCATTCTCTTTGTGAGTTGTGTGTGCATTTGTATCTGGTGTCTTGGAGGCTAGCCAAGACTCAGCACACAATATCCGCTGCCCTCTGCCAAAGTAAACATGCACTGCTCACTTTGTGATCTGGGAGTGGTCTTATAATGCTTCCATGGCATTTTCTATCCTTTTTGTATTTCTACAACTAAAGATATTGTTCTAACACCCTTAAAAGAGGAAAGGCAAATATGTAAAGAAAATAGTGAAAGAAATATTTTAAGAAACGTGAAAGAAAATTTATGAATTGTGATGTTGGTACTCTGTCCCCCTTTTTGTTTTATTTAGTGTTTATAGTGTATAATATTATAAAATAATTATTTAAAAATAAGAACACAATTTAATAGTTTTAAACATTTACATACAGCTAAGATTTGCCTTAGTTTTGACACTCCCTTGGTTTTCTAGTGTTATTCAAGGACAGCCTTTAAGTTTCAGGCAATTCTGTTAGAAGGTTCATTCAAACAATACATAATGGTAATAGTAACTGCATGAAAGATGAACATAGTGGTGTTAATAATATGTAAAATCCTCCAGAAAATTTTAATAAAATGGAGCAAACAGACAAAAATGACAATAAAGGAAACATCAGGATGGTATTCGAAATTGTAAAACATGCACTTATCAGAAATGTTAAAGTAGTATTAAAGGGGAATTTCACTTATAAAGAGACAGACATGGGAAAATTGTAATTGCATGGTGACAGGGAATCATGGTATCAAAAGTTATTAGAGTGAATACTTGACAATTTCCTGTAGTATTATGTCACTTTGCATGCTAGGATTAGAGGGACTGAAACATCGTCACTGCTACATCTTGTCCTCAAAACATGGATACTGCATACGATATACCAGCTAGAAAAACAGATCATAGATTTGGTACATGAAAATGTAAAAGGAGCAGCAATGAAACCTGATTCAAAGAAAATACATACTGTAATTGTGGAAATTAGATCAAACTTAACAGTATCTTTGGTAACATAAATTGGGAAATGAAGTGTAGTAGGTAAGAGCCAGAGCATTGCTGTGGATGTCTTGTGAAATTTACTAGAAAGGAGTAGGAACATAAGTACCTTTAGCCTCAAATTCCAGTGCTGGGTTAAAAAAGGTGTGATTAAATGAAAAATAAAGTCAAAAAGTGAAAGAGCTTAGTGATGTGATGTGGAGAGGATACAAGGCGACACCTAAGCCAACCAGCATTTAAAGGTGTAAGACAGCATAATAAGAAAAGGAACTAAGCAACTTTGAATAGAATGTTCTCGACAAGGCAGGAGATAATTCAAAATTTTTCCACAAATTCATCAGGAGTAAAGTGTCATTTAAAGAGCAACTAATCAAACGAGGGGATTTGAAAGAAGGGGTTGAACTCTGTCTTTATAAAGAAATGTAAAACACCTCTTGCATGAGGTTATTTTGCATTTCTTGATAAAGCCAGCATTCCAGGAGTATGATCATTGGTTACTGTTGTTGGAGGTGGATGGAAGGGTGTTCATGGTTAATTTTTTGAGAGATGTTTGGTTGATTGAAGTGTAATATTGGAGTTGCAGGAGCTTTACAGGGCTCCATAGGATATACAAGAAAATGAATGACAAGTTCAAAGGCATTTTCACAGTGGAAGACACTAATCTTCCTAACACTAGGCAGATGGAAAGGGAAGGAGGTATTGGAAAGCATTGCAGTATCTTGAGAAGATACAAACAGAATACTAAAGGGTCTTAACCTACATAAGGCTCATGATCCTAGTGAAATTTCTCCAATTGTGCTGAAGATGTTTACAGTTACACATGACAAACCACATGAAATGTTATCCATGATGTTGTTGGAAAAACAAGAAGTACAAAGGGTGTGGAAGAGGGCAAACATCATACCTATCTATAGGAAAGAGCCAGGAAGAGATATTGAACCACAGAATGGTTTCCAAGATAAGTTTTTTGTAAGTTATTGGAAAAGACAACCAGAAAGCAAATGGAAGATAAGTTTTTTATAAGTTATTGGAAAAGACAACCAGAAAGCAAATGGATGACTTCCTGCAGGGAAAACTACCAAAACTAAGGTTTTACGGAAAGGAAGTCATGTGTAGTGAATGTCTATGGAGAGTAAGTTCTGTTTTAGTCAAATAGAACGCTGTCTATGACTGGACAGCCAGAAAGCATTTGACGCTGTACCACATAGGAGGCTGCCAGAAAAGTTGGATCTCCAGGCAATACTAAGGATGAGACTCCTTTGATGGATAAATTATCTTGGTGGAAGAGAATAAAAAGTTCATGGTAAGAGGAGCCTTCTTGAAATGGTTTGAGGTCATCAGTGGTGTGCTGCAGGGTTCAGTTTTGGAACCACTGCTCTTCTTGGTATATGTAAATAACTTGCCAGAAGGATTGGAAATTCAACCCAGATCATGAAACTGGGACATAGTGAAAAGAAGCTTTGATATGGCTTTATCTATTGGAAAATAAGCTGCAAAAATATGAGTGAGAGAGAGACTTGGGAGTCAACATAGTCCTTAACCTGTTGCTAGGAGCCTTACCATAAGAGAGAATGGTGAAGGAGACTTCTACTGCTTGCAGCTGTTAGCATTGCATTCAAGTACTTGTTCACAACCTACAGTAGGCCAAAACTAGAATGTTGTTCATAGTTTTGTCACTGAATTTAAAGAGGCATAGAGAACTAACAGAACAAGTACAGTTTGAAGGCAATAGATGGTAAGAGAATTAAGAAAGCTAAGTTAAAGGAAAAAATACTAAAAGCCTTAAATTTAAAAGAAAAGAGTAGAGTGACCTTGAAGTTTTTAAACCAGCTTGATAAAGAGGACAGTGAACAGGTCTTCAAGAGATGCAGGGACATAATAAAGAGACCATAACATATTTGTACAGTAGATACTTGTTAGAAAAGAAGTAAAGAAATACTTTTATCATATAAGACTGGTGGATGAATGGAATAATCTGTTATGAGATGGTAAATGTTGACAGCATACTGAAGATTAAAAAGTTATTTAGATAAGATATAAGAGATGGGAACCCATGAGTGTAGAATTCCCTTCCCATACAGTACAACCAGGCAATTACATAAACATGTTAAGAAAATTACATAATTTAAACTAGATAGGGATAATGGTATCTAATTAGCTTTCATTCTTATATGCTTAATTGTCTTCAAGAGGTTATTTGCTTTTAATGAGAAGTACACTTTAGGTAGAAATTCTCTACCCTAAATAATCATAATTTTTGTTAAGCAGTTGGATACATTTCCCTTATGATACTGGTTTTAAATTTTCTCTTATTAGAGTTTTCATTAAAAGAATATAAATTTTTTCTCTCTTTGTATAATGTAACTTTCAGGGCAATTGAAGTGTGTCAAGCACTGTTTAGATATGGATGTGATAGGTTGCAATAAGATGTAATTAGAATATGCAGGTGAAATCACCATTAAATATTATGACTCTGGTATACAGTATTTTGAACTAGGTTACTGGGTATTGTTTCCCAGATTATCTCTTTCATCATTTGTAGATATATATAAAAATTCAGGTCTTTAACTGATTATATTTTTTCAAAATCAAGTATTATATTACTCATTTCTTTATTGACAGTGGAACAGTAGCTCGTTGGGAATGTCACACACCAGTCTACCCCACCTCAGTGTCAGTTCCTCCACACCGCCCCCAGCAGCCTCCCCGCCTGTCAGGATCAAGTCTGAACCCATCAGTCCTCCACGTGATCCCAACTGCATCCCTACCTCTCACCTGCAAAGACCAGCATCCACAGATACTGGCCACTTGTCACCTGCACCACCTTCACATTTGGGTCCACCATCTTCCAACCATCCTGGGCACACACTTTACACCAATGCAGTCCCAGGTAATAATATGCCCTTGATTTCAAATTTGAGGATAAATAAATAATGCTTGTATTGTTAAATTCTCATGCTGTGCAACTTAAATATTTTTAACATTATCATAATTCCTTTTAGGCCACCTGACTCCAACGTCACATGCCTCACCCGAAGGAGCCTCCCATCACAGTGACTATGACACCCCATTGAGCAAACGACCGAGAATGTCTGAAAATTGGCCCCCCAATTCGTGAGGTGCAAGAAGGGCCACCACGTGCATCAGTGAAAGGACACTCAGTGCCGCGTGATTAGTGCCTGGCAAAAAGGGGGTGCCGTCCCTAGGGTCAAGGAGCCCTCACAATCGTACCCCCACTGCCTCTGCCTCTATGGACCACAACGGTTGTTTACTGTACAAAAAGAAAAAAAGACTTGGGGAGCAGTGTGTGTGTCCTTCGCCGTGTGTGTGTGTGTTTATTGCCGCACTACCGTGACAGTGCCAAGAGAGGAGCTGCAGCCCTGCTCCCCGGCCTCCTGTGTTTGTGAATCACATTCCCTTACTCCCTTCTGCCAGTCCTGCTCCAGCTTGCCCACCTGCAACAGCCCTCCAGCCTCAAATAGGCACTGGTGACTGGCAAATTAAAGAGGACAGTTCACTGTCTCCTCACCCTTGTTAGGCTGAGGGCTGTTTTGACTCACTGCCTCTTAGCAGTTGAAAAAGAATTCACTGCTCAGCTGGTCAAGGGCTAGAGGTAAGTCATTGCCAAGCCCCCATGTATATGTGACCTGAGTGCCACTATCTTCATGGCTGAATTAAGGCTGTTGGCTGTCTTATCCCAGTTGAGGGTTGTCTCCTGCCTGTCTGATAGATGGCTAATGGTGCATCGTGCCCATTCAAAGAGGATCACTCATTGCTGCATCACATGCAGCTCACAAGTCTGTCACCGCCACCTAAGTACTTGTTAGTTCTGGCTCAATGTAAATAAGCAAAAGACATGATTATTTTTACTCTTTGTACATATTGGCCTATATGATAAGATTGCCTGGTACGTGGTGTGTGGTGGTGCTGGTGGAGGCAAGGGAGGTAGTAAGCAACTGTGTGGGCTGCCTCCCCCACCACCCCATACTGCCGCCCTCTGTACCTCTCGTATGGTCTTTCTTTGTACCTTGTGCCTCACCTTACTGTGTAAGAAGTTGTAGCCTCTAGTAACTGTGGACAGTAGTGCGTGGCCATTGTGCGCTGCATCGTGGTGTGGTGGTGGTGGCAGACTGGGGATGGTTGATGGGCGGTGGCAGCTGTGGGCATCACTAGGCCCTGTATGTGTGCCTTGCTGGCCACCATCGTTCCTCCAGCTCTAGGTGGTCCAACAATGCTGCCAGCCATCCTTTCCCGTGGTTACTGCCACCCACCACGGGGCTCGGCCCACAGGAAGGAGGAACCAGCTGTACCATACCAAATACAACACTAACTGTCGATACATAAACATTTAGACTGTGTTGACTTAACGTTGTTTGTATAAATACAAAGTCTAGATTCTTAATAATTTATATGATACTGCTAATGTATAATTCTTCAAGAAATGTTTATAGTTATATTTGATTATAATAAATCAAAACACCTAGTTTCTAAGCAAAGACACTAAACCCATTACCCTAAGAATATGTTGCACCTTGTTGTGGCGTGATTACCGTGTACCACAGGCCGGCGTGCTGGGGCTCAGTGGGACTGGGGGGTGTAGGGGCCCAGACACAGCTTCCTCACATTTATAATAAGGTATTCCCAACAATTCTAGCCATTCTACATGTTTCATTTTATGCACATACAAACTTTTCTGTTACAAGATATATTGTTATATGTGAACTAAAAGACAAATAGCCTTTGTGTAATAAAGTATTCAATATAATTTTTGGTGACTTAGTAAACTGGTATTGGACTGTACAAATCCGAGGATATTACTGATATCTGTGATGTATACAGTGCAATTCAGTGGGTAACACTCACTGATGTAAACAAGTAATGTACATGGTTTTAGAGAAGACTATGCTTGTACAAAGCAGGATGTAGCTACAACCATAAATGATAATCATGCTGGTGATTAGTTTCATAATAACCTACTTCCACTCATGAGGTGGGCTCTGGCCTGTAATGTATAATACTTTGTATTCTTTATTGTCCAGTTTTTGTAGGATGCCCTTCTCAGATATAATAGCCTGACTTGAGCACAGGGAGAATCACTGTCCATATGATCAAGGTGCATGTAACAGAAGAAATGAAGTATTAAAACAGGCCAGAGCATATCTCTTGGTGAGTGGATAGGAAGTGCTCCTGCTTTCGGCAGAAATGAAACTATTTAAAGTTCATGTGAGGTATATCCACCTGTCCCCCACCCCCTTCCCCCCCCACCAGCAGCCCCCCGTCCTTATGTTCTGACAAGTTACATGTTTGTGTAGAATAAGTATACTATTAATATTTTTTTGTTAGTGAAATAGAAGCATTTTGTGTGAATTTTGGCATGTTATTCAATAAAATCTGAATAACATAATCATGTTATGTTTTACCCTCGTTACAGTAACCAAAGGAGTATGGATCATTTGCTGACATAATCCATGTTACTAATAATGTTATCATGGCTTTAACCATGAATTAGGTGACTTTAAAAACTTTAAAGATATGGCACCTGAGAACCAAATATATGCATTTATGGTGCCACTGTAAAAAGGTAAAGGGACAAAAATGAATGTGCAATTACAGAGGTATGCTCTAAGTCTGGCAAATATACCATGCAATGTGTGAGAGAGTAGTAACTGAGGAGGTGGTGGCACGCACAGAACACCTGACTAGGAATAAGAATTCTGACTCCAGAAGTAGTGGGGGTGAGAGGCGGATGTTTGCTCTAAAGAATTTGTGTAAAAAACATAGAAAGGAAGACAACTGCATGCAGCATAGATCTGGAGAAAGCACATGATGTTAACAGAGATGCCTTGCTGAAAATGGGGTTGATATGAAATTACTAAATATACTGAGGAGTATTCACCATGAGGAAAAGGTACAGGTGTGAGTAAGACTAAAGAGCGGCTGAGTGATTTCCAGTGAAAATTGCTCGAGTACAAGGTGGTGATGGAGGTAAACCTAAGGGTCTTAAGAGTGAGGAGCAGCATGTTGCATGGTGGTGGAGGATGAGAAGTGAAGCAGTTGCCATCTGCATATCACATGGCTCTGGAGGCAGTCTTCATAGACAAACTCAAGAAGCCAGTCATGGAGTTTGGAAGCGTTTGAAAAACTTTTTTTTTTTTTTTCAATACAATAATACATATTTACAAAAGTACATATGGCACATACATGTATAGAAGACACAAACCGGGCATCAGCCC
>JAYMFT010070811.1:0-14589 GCA_038088735.1 Panulirus argus
TATATATATATATATATATATATATATATATATATATATATATATATATATATATATATATATATATTCTTTTTCCTCAGATTTGTTTAGTTTGTCGTCTACTGATCTCAAATCTTTATATTCTGACAGGGACATACCTGTCAACCATCATACAACTGGTGATATGCATTGACCTATGTGTGGCGTCAGCTGGAAAAATCTGGTTTGTTGACATAAACGGCCGGGCGCCTTACTCCCTATAAGTTTCGTGACGTCCTCGTATGTTCCGCTGGCCATGTCCACCAGTCTAACCCTGACATTCTAACTCGCATTCTGATTTTTCTTTTTATCTCGTATAATTCCTCGTGAAGACTTATGGATCAGAAGCCAAATATATCGCTCAATCTGATCACGAAAATCATTTTGTCTCTGGTCAGTAATATCACTGATAAACAACGTTTTCTTTTACATTACCAATAAAATTTCTCTTTTTTTTCTGTACGGGTGCCTCCTTCCAGCCACTAGCTCCCTAAACTAGATAGACACACCTGCTTACAGTTTACACATTTTCCTCTAAACAAGATATTATCGATAAGTAATACCGATATTCTGATAACATTATCAAGGAAGCTTTGATTTCATGCTGAATCTGAATATTAATGAAGAAAAATACTTGATGTATGTCAAAGGTAGATGTGACTTTGGTACAGACCCTGTGTTACAGTAGTAGTAACAACTTTTTAAATGTGTACGGTTGTGTGATCCATTACGATAACGTGTCATCACGGTTTTATTTTATATAAGGTGTGTGTGTGTGTGTTTGTGTGTGTGTGTGTGTGTCACGTAACGAATTGTGTTTAGACGTGTCATATGACTGAATTGCCCCGGGGCGCGTTACAGTAAGGGCAATTTTGTTGCTAGCGAAGCGGAATAGTTTCCCTTACGTCATCCTCTTTCATAAGAAGTTTTTGTTCCAATGTAATAACGACGCTGCGGTAATTCGTGAAACCTTGTTCAGACTCATACCGGATCCTTCCTAGGACTACTGCAGTATCGTAGATAATATCCTGGTAGTGTAGAGTTCATACCTATGCGTCCAGTGCCTTCTTGTATATGATATCTGTTTCAGTACAGCCTAGTCCTTATCTTATATTGTCATCTGCAACAGGCAGGTGCTGCCACGTATTTATACGTGTACCAGGTAAAACGAAGCTTATGAGTAGATTGAAAAAACGTTGTAACAATGATTCTATCATTATATTCTTTGTCATCAACGAACAACAAGTCATCTTTTCTTTCTTCAACTCATAGCGAGAGGGTTAAGTGAATAAAAATCGTTCAGTATATGACGAAATATATATCAATATTTTTTGTGCATTTAGGAAGCCAGTTATTGGAAATTTCTTTAAAAGAATCTTATGATGAAGACACGTTAATCTTACACATGAAAGACATCCAGTCAGCCGCGTGACCCACAATGAAACCCACAATTTATAAGTAGAACCCAGAAACAACTGACGCGTAGCCACGATGTTCACAAGGGAGGGACACAACCGGAAAAAATGCCCTAAGTTTTACCATATTTTTTTATAATTTCAGAGAATCTTACTTGGGAGAAAGGGAAATTTTGAGCCTGAAAAGGAAGGGGCAAATACCCAGTGGTCCTCTCTCTCTCTCTCTCCCCCCCCATCCCCGGTACATTAATCATGTCTTTAGATGGTACAAAATTTATCTCAATTTACTCGTGTTGTATGTAGAGACTATATTGTCTTTTGTGTTGTAAATAAAAGCTTGGTGCTATGATCAAAATGAGAAGAATTTTGTACCTCCTAAATTCAGACTTTCTCGATTACAGATTATGAGATTGGCTCTCATCAGTGGTAGAAAGTCAACATTTTTTTATCTCTTGATGATACAGTCTTGTATTGGGAGGAACATGTACTTACACTGCTGAACTCTTCACACCCTCTCTCCAGCATCAGTATCTTATATCATTACAAGGGATGATACACCAACACTTCTGTAGCAGTAGAATGGCTCTTGCCCTGACGGATCCCGTGACCAGTGGGTCCTCCCATAAGGTAGGCAGAGTACAGTCCTTCTTGGCACACCCGCCATGGCCTGTACAATCATACGTGTTCGGTTTTCAGTGATGGTTCGGCTGGTGACAGGATTCGGTTCAAGTAGAACACTGGCTGTGACCAGTGAAGCCAGAGGCCGGTCAGAGTTGCAGGAATCGATCGTTCAGGAGTGTTTGCTGACCGCACACAGGATCTGACGGTGTCCACCGACGGCTCAGGGTTTGGATGTTCCGGTTTAAGAGCTTTAGAAAACTGAGGGGAAAACATTTCCAGTATTTCACGTGATAACACGGCCGCTAACATTCAAACCAAGGAATAAAAAAAATCTCGTTTACTGTTAATGTTATCGGCCCCATCGGGTCTTTTCTGCCAATCATAGCACCATCTAGAGAAGTGTGACACCTGATCGTTGTTAGTCAGGATGCACAGTGACACCAGGATCACATTACCATTCGCACGTGTTTTGAAGGTGCTGAGTACCCTTGCTTCTGATGATGCGACAGGTCGTCTTCACATTACCAGTCCTCTCCTTCTTTGACTTGATGAATATCAATTTGCCTTGATCTTTATCAGTGTGTAATAGGGACAGCTACAAGAGCGACGCCTGTGGCTTGTACTATAAGGGCATTTTGATTCGCCAAGGCATCCGGATGTGTGGTTGAAAAACCTGGCGTATATTTCCTCATGGTGACACTGGCAGTCTGCAGTGAGAGCGGTGGTGGTGGGGGGGGGTGCAGTTATCCACCTCATAAATCATGCTATCCATTAGTCATTCACTTCACGTTCATGCAGTCCACCAGCCATCCACCTCACGAAACATGCTGTTCATTAGCTATCAACCTCATGAACATTGCTATACACCAACTATCCATCTCACGATCAATGCTATCCAACAGTTACCCACCTCAAGAACTATGCTGTCTACCAGTCATCCACCTCACGAATCATGTTATCCACATGCCTTCCACCCCAAAAACCATGCTATCCACCGAACCTCACAAACTATGCTCTCCAACAGCCATCCACTTTATGAACCAAGCCTTTCTCCTCACGACCCATGCTCACAAACCATCCTATTCCCCAACCACTCAGCTCAAAAGCCATGCAATCAACCATTCATTCACCCCAGAAATCACGCTATCTACCAACCATCCACCTCACAATCAGTATTGTCCACAAGATATCCATTTTATTAACCATCCTATCCACCAACTATCCTCCTTACAAGCCATGCTATCCATCAGTTATTCACCTCACAAACCATGCTATGCACTATCCATCCACCTCAAGACCAGCACTATTAAAAAAACCATCCACATCACGAATCATACTATTCACTAACTATCCGCATCACGAACCATCCTATCCACCAATCATTCAACTGACGAGGATAGCTATTCACCAGCCATCCACCTAATGAACCGTCCTATTCACCATCCATCCACCTTACGAACCATACTCTTCACCATCCATCCACTTTATGAACCATACTATTCACCATCCACCCATGTCATGAATCATTCTATTCACCAGCTACCTATAAGACCGTCAAACTAGGCGCGACCTCACATTTCCAAGTCACCTGGACAGAAGCAGCCCCAGCAGATGGTCGCGAGCCAGGTATTCGTAGGACCGTTTCCCGGGTTGACCCCATTGTATTGGACCGCTGGGAAAGTTGAGTGGGGGAGGATGGTCTGTTGCCAGGGAAGGTGGAACTGAGTCTTGACACGTGTACTACAGACACAGACACGCAGACACACAGACACACATAGACACACACAGACACAGACACAGACACACACACACACACACACACACACACACACACACTCAAACAAAAGAGAAAGAGAGGATTGCATGGACTTCAAAAGAGACCAAGACAAACTATTAAAATTAGTCGGATACATTTATTGATGGAATTCAATCTGGACATACGTAAAGTGATGGGGATGGCACAGAGTGAATGTTGGCCTCAAGATGATTGTCATCTGGCGGGAAATATGCTTCAGGATTCTGTGTGTGAGAAGAACTTGGGAGATGACCTCCCGAACCTGTCGCTAGAAACCCACATTAGGAGAACAGTAAAGGAGGCAAACTGCTTGCTGGCAAACATTAATATAGCTTTCAGGTATATGGATAAGGAAATATTCAATAGGCTGTTCATAGCCTACATAAAGCCAAAATCAGAATATGGTCACTATCCTTAAAAAAAACACACACACACACGCACACACACAAAGAGCTAATAGAGAAGGTCCAGAGGATGACACCAAGGACAGTACCATAATTAAGAGAGCCCAGTTACAAGGCAAGACTAGAAGCCGTATGTTTACCCACCATAGAAGAGAGAAGAGTGAGGGGTGACCTAATCACAACCTTTAAGTGCTTTAAACCAAATCGATGATGGAGACAGTGAACATTTCTTCGAAAGATGTAATTATAGACGAACCAGAGGACAAAACATGAAATTATGCAAGAAAGCTGTGAAAAAAAGATGTGAGGATGTAAGGATGTACTTTTATATCATAAGAGTGGTGGATGATTGAAATGAAATGACTGAAAATTTATTTAATGAAGACAGTATACATAGATATAAGAAGATGTATGGTGATAGAGAATGCTAAAGAGATGGGCCCCACGAATGTAAGATTCCTTCCCCGTACACTGCAAACAGTACGGTAATTATGCATCCAAGAGGAAATGTGAAAAGCTGAATGTCAGTGAAATGCTTAAAGTGTAAAGATGCGTGAAAAAAATATCTATCACTGCTAGTCAACACTGCCAGCTGATGTGCCAGCCAACTAGATGCAAAGTTACTTCTAGTTATACAGTATTTCAAGCGAATATGCTTAAAAGTAAAATAGGGAACAAATTAAGGCCTCTGTACTAAAAGTGCCTGACTAACTGAGGTCCGTAATCCAAGGGAAAGAAGTCCAGGCAAGTCAAAGTCTGTTGTTTCGGTACACACGCACGACCAAGCAAGGCAAAAAGTTTTGAAGTTGATATTTGAATGGAAATGAATTTAGATAAGTGAAGATATCAAGATCAAGCAGTTATGACTAGACCCTTCAGAAGAAGGCCAGGAGTTGAGGGCTATGTGGGGTTTACAAAGGATAAAGAGAAAATTATTATAGAAATAAAGAGAAAGCGCAGTTAATGTGAGACCACAAGACTACCTGAAATGTTGAAATATTGCTCAAGGTGTAGCTCGAAAAAGGTAAAGTGCCAGGGCAGAAGAAGAGGGCAAACGTCATACCTGTCCATTGGAAAGAAGTCCGGGAAGCGGCACTGGATTATAGAGCGGTTACCCTGACGAGTATGGTCTATTAGGATCTGGGTAAGATAACAGGAGAGCAAACGAATGATTTCCTGCAGAGGAGAAACTACCTGAGAGACAATACGGTTCCAGGGAGAGGAGGTCATATGTAACGAACCTCTTAGACTTATGAGAGAGTGAACT
The DNA here is from genome assembly GCA_038088735.1 of Panulirus argus. Classification (NCBI taxonomy): domain Eukaryota; kingdom Metazoa; phylum Arthropoda; class Malacostraca; order Decapoda; family Palinuridae; genus Panulirus; species Panulirus argus. The sequence goes on from JAYMFT010070811.1 coordinate 5,521, forward strand.
GTGTTGTTGGCAACAGAGAAAGCTGGGAGAAGGTCCAGATAAGGGCAAGAGAGACAGTACCTGAATTGAGAAAGATGAGTTGGAGGGAAAGGCTAGAGGCCCTAGATATGTCCACCATGAGGTAGAGAAGAGCTAGAAAAGACGGGTAAAAGTACTGTTATGATACAAGAATAGTGGATGAAGAGAATATAGTGAAGTATGAGATCGTGAATGTGGACAACATGCAGAGGTATGACAAGCTGTATGGTAGCTACGATGGTTCAAGACATGGGGCTCTAAGGGTGTAGAACTCCCTCCCATACATTACAAATACGTGATTCAGATTGACAGTATGATAATAAACACACACACACACACACACACGCTCTGTCCCGCTTAGCCTCTCACAGATTCTGAGAAGTGGTGACAGTGCTGACGTTAATACAAGATTCAACCCTCCCAACCTATATATATCTATATTCCTGCCACATCATCCCTGCCTTATGATGCGTAATTCATCCAGGCATTGCAACACCCACTGCCTCTCGCTCCGTCTGGCCTTCGAGGCCCTTCCATGCTTCCATCGTGTATAGCAGGTCTTGCCCCAGTTACCAGCTGAATCCTCTCAGACGAATTCCTCACCTTTGCGCTTTCCAGCGTTTTCACCCAACAAAATCTCAAGTCCGGTTCCTCTTACTTAACAAGCTGATAGTGTTTTGTTTTTCGAGCTGCTCTTCTTCTCAACTTGTGGCTTGTGGTTACAAGCTCCGCCTCTATTAGGTCTTAACTCCTCCCTTATAATCCTCCTCGTCCAATAGGCATTAACCTCCTGTACTTTCCGCTCTGCTTTTATCCCTCGTAACCGCAGAGTCATAGACCGGTACGGCAACTCGCCCCTCTTTCCTTATACTCCCTGCACGCTGATACCATAGCCCCTCCCTCCTGGTTTTGAAGCTCGTCTTTTTACGGCACTAATTAGATTTATCACCTGGACTCTGAATCTAGCATCTAGTTGCAGTTACATACATCTTGAACGAAAATGTTCTTGATTATATATATCTTGAACAACTATATGCTTGGTACTGCTATGATAAACAAGTAAGTGTTTTTGCGTTCGTAAGTTAGTGAGATTATGTTTCTGTGCGTATTATTTTCCATGGGCGAACCCCAGCGTCTGGGCCAGGTATTCGACTACCGCATGTTGGCCGGAAAGGTCATTTTGAGTTCACCAAAGGCCACCAAAAGCCATCCAGCTTCATAGATTAGCACTGAGTTCACTGCACTCATTCAAAACAGGCGACCTACTAGCCTTAAATTATGATGAAGGCACCATAGTATCAAAGGCAGGATCCAAGGGCACCAGAGCGTGAGCTTCAAGGCCAACAAAGTCCACCCTTCAAGGTTCACGGCTACTCCAGCCAGCTCCATGGGACTCAGTCCAGTCTGTAGGCAACACACAATCTATTTTTTTCCAACAGTTGGCTTTGAAAGCCATTTGAGACAAACAAAACCCATTCTGAGATTTCCTATATGAAAATTATAATTCTTCCCCGTTCAGGAACGGGTACCCCAGCAAGTATGTATTAGGTAAATGGGTAATTTTTAACTGTGATTAGCTACTAAATACTACTGTATTATTGTGCTGTTTATACTGATTATGTACAAAGGGTAAGTGGACTTGATCCGTTATAAGTCAGGTCATCAATACTACTAGTGTGCCTCTTATTCCAGGTATGTACTGAGCACAAGTGAATATCAATCATGATGAACTAGCCCATTAGTATTAGAACAATGCATCTTGTGCCATATACGTGCTAAGTAACACCTGGATTTTAAAGAGAAATTACGTATATGTATATCAATCTGTGGCAGAACCGGACACACCTGTATATCTGCGGTAGGGCCGAACACATCTGTGGCAGACAGATGTACAGATATACCGCTCGTCTTGCGGTTCGCTCTTCCTGACATCCGTCCGTCATGCGGTCCGCTGGTTCTGCGGTCCACAGGTCTGAATATCCGGATCGACATCTCGTTCGGTCTGGGAAGGAAAGTTTCGGCGCTGCTAGCAACCTTAATGACACTGACCTCACCTACGGCTCACTGCGAGCGAACAAACACACCCACCCAACTGGGCAAAAACGGTACTACCTCTCGTCACAGTAGTACGACTCTGGACTACGACGAAACGACTCTAGTTGGCGTGATCACTGACCTAACCCAAAGGGGTAAGGTTAGAATGATCACATCATTATCTAAGGTTCTACTGACGTGTTTCAGAGCCGTATAGTCATGCTCGGGGGGTCGTTGTGTCGTACTCATGTCTTGACGTTGTGTTCAAGGGGCGTACCGTCGTGCTCAAGGTTCACACTGTCGTGCTCAAGAGTCATACCGCCGTGCTCAAGGGCGTTCACCGTACGACAGAATCGGGGAAGAGAATGAATGTCGAGAGGCTGTCGTCTTTCGCTGGTCTCGACCTGCTGGTGTTCTGTCTCATGGCATCTTTACCACTGGCCGTAACCATTCTGATACATTTTAATCTTAACGAGTCTGAAATTATAATTTGGATGCTAAATGAACATGAAAATTACTGAATGCAAGAAATATAGGACGATAATTCAAAGTGAGAAAGTACGAAAAATGAATGCAGGTATTTCATTACGGCGAGCAACGCAGCCGGAGACAAACTGTTATGGTCCTGCAGGAAGGCAAACACAGCAGTAAGTCAGGCTGGCCTACGACATGTCTAGCGCCCAACACCCACCAGCTGTGACATGATACTCGACCTCTTTTCTCCTCTGCTAAGGTGGTTAGAGAAGGGGAAGAAGAGGAGGGACAAGGGGGGAAAGGGGTAGTTTAGAATCTGAAAGGGAAGAGAAGATTGATGTATCTACGTGGTTTCGCGGCAGGAATTTAAACCGTCGAAGAGCATTATAGATTTCTGAGACTTAGGAGAGTAGTAGGTTAGGCAGGGAAATAATCGTGGTAGTCTGGAGGCAAATGCAAAGCCAGATAACGTGAAAGTTTGATAATCTGAGGTCAACGAGGCATGCAAAAGGCGCGTTGGTATTGGGGATACGCAGACGCCTTCTTTGAAGTGGATCTTGGATGGAGTTTATGGATGAAATGTTGAAGAAATTCATTAAAATTTCAATAGCCAGTTGGACCTCTGATAGAAGTGAGGTAAGATAGAAGTAAGATAAAAGTAAGGTAAGATAGAAGTAAGCAGGGAGACCTCGTCCCTTGTTCTGCTAAGCCTGCTACGGTTTGATAGCTCTTGCTCTGTTTATGCTTGTCTCATCAGAGGACAGACCGTATCGAGCCGCAAAATTTTTCTCTCCTCCTGAAGGCAATTTTCCCATCATTTCTATGCAGAATATTTGCAGAATATTCATCCGTGTATAAAAGCACGCCTACATATAGTGTGGTCAATAAACTTCTTCAGCTGACAAATCTTTCTAGTCCTTAACCAACCACGTAACAACTACAGTTAGTATGTAGCAGGGATGTGTGACGTCATCATAACTATTTAATCTGTTCGTGTCTTAGATGGTGAGGGACGCGTTTGTGAGTGTTTTGGGAAGAGGGACAGGTCTACACTCTGTAACGGGTTGGGGAAGTGGTTGGGAGATGAGTCAGTTGCTGTTTGCTGATTGCACGGCGCTGGTGGGAAATTACAGAAGTTTGTTTCTAAGCTTAAGAGACTGTACAAAAGGAGAAGGTTAGGAGTAAATGTGACGTGTTTCTAATAAGATATGTGACATGTGTTCCACTGAGATATGTGTCTCCTGTTTCAGTAAAGTGTATGACGTTTGCTTTCGTAAAATATGCGCCATCTGTTTAACTAAGATATATGACGTCTTCTCCTGTGATTTGCCGTCAGAAGTCAGCTCACCTTGAGCGCAAGAGGCTAAGTTACTTATATTCACCTTATCTTGAGTGCTAGATGGTAATTAACATATAAAAGTTATCCAAAGCACTTTTTTCCTCTAGGGTCGTTGTGTTGCTCTGGATCTTATCCCAGGCATTCAGCACGAATCATGATAAAGTTATGGTCATTATGATTATAAATCATGGAAGATCGAGAGGCATCGAAAATGTGTTACGATGGTCTAGAAGTTAACGTGTCCATGCGAAACAAACAGTACCAGGTCAATCAAACGGTGAACTTGACCATCATTACTTATCTCGAATGACTTTACGAGGAGGGGCAGTTGTTTAGGTGGAGAAGACTGACCCACTGGAGTGACTGATCCACTAGAGTGACTGACTTCCATGGGGACTCACCGCTTGTGGTATAGGCATTTGTGGATGCCATATAAATGAATGAATTATGGCCCTCTCGTATTTCAGTTCCATTCAGTGTTAGGACACAATGCATATCTATTTTTTGTCCCTGTGGATGTTAGAGAAAGAATACCGCCCCCGTACCCCCTACATGTCGCAGAAAGCGAGTTAGACTGGCGGAAGCGGAGGTCTGGAAATCCTTCCCATCGATACCACTTTTCATATAAGGAACTGGAGAAGGAACCAAACGAGGATCTCTTTTTTTCTAAGGCAAAGTCGATGGTTCTTGATACCGCCTCGCTCACGCGGGAAATAGCGAACGCGTATGAAAGAAAGAAAGAAGCCTAAGCTAAACGTAATTTTGTCTGGAAAAGATATTGTGTTATAGAGTGATCAATGAACGATCAGTAGTCTTGAAGTACCAGTGTCTAGTATGTTAGAACAACGGTTCCCAACATTATCCAGTCTCTCCGCTACGGGTGCCGTCCTACATTCAGATCGTAGTTTAACATAATAAGATACTTTGAAGGCAAACGAAATCTTACATTTACAGCATTACTTGGACTCAAACAAACGTGTGTAAAATACAATGTCTAATGTTACTCAGCATAAAAATGCACCATGACTCCGACTTACGATTTAAGCTCCTAAGACAAACACGACGTTACGTACCATCTGGTCGGCTCTCGTGCACCACAACTGGTACGAATTACTATCCGTCAGGATTCCCCCTGTGTTGAAACACACTAGTACCGTAGCCGACGGTACACAACGGTGGACCTTACATCCCGTCGTCTTAAGTTCACCGTGTCACCCGTACCTCGAAGCCACACGCAGCTGAGGAGTGCTAGTGGCGCTGTACGTAGACCCGAGCATCACCAACCAACCACCTGAACCCGACGGTTTCAGTTTCAGGTGCGGAGGGAGCTCTTGGAGGCGCTTGATCACTGTCACACTTGCAGACCTCCAGTAACAGAGTAATGAACACGGAGACTCACCGACAATGTGTCTCTCTCTTGCATTTTAAGCATAAATGTTTTCCTGGTGGCAAAAGAATGTCATTAACCTCCGTACATGTATCTGAATCGCACGCATTTGTTTCTGAAAATAATTCGCAATTAGTACCTGTTTGTTATTATATTCTAAATATTCTGCAAAACTTGGAATTGTGAGATGCATTAAGAATGATTCTCTGGATCAGAGGTACTGGTTGTTAGAGGAGGAATCCAAGTGCTTGGGATGATGTCGTTGAATGAGGACCTCCTCCAGAGGCTTCCTCCTCCTTATAAGTGTGTGTGTGTGTGTGTGTGTGTGTGTGTGTGTGTTTTGGAGGGTGGGGGGTGTTGTTAAGGGATGTCAGCTGGTATAACATGACCCAGAGGTAAGCCAGCTATTCGTCTACTTCAACCGTTGATCACTTGGTCTTTCGTTCGGTTAATCACTTGATTAATCAGCCCCTTGGTTACAGTGTCAGATCACATCACCTTATGAACACTTAACTCTTTCATCAGTTACTATAATCGTCACTAATGTTGATAATGACCCAGCTCGCTGAGTGCTGATATATTTGATTATTGACCTGAAGAATACACGGCTCGTTAATCTTGTAATCCTCGGATCAATGACTCCCGTTGATCATTCAGTCAGCTGAACCCTTAACTTTTTCACCAACGATTAGCTCATTATTCAAAGGGGAGAGTCGGTGAAGGATTTGGAGGAAAGAGTCGGTAGAGACCCTTGAAGGAGAGAGTTGGTAGAGGTCAATGGGGAGAGAAGTGGTGGAAGCTCTTAGAGAGGAGGCAGTGGATACCTTTCGAGAAGAGAGTCGACAGAGGCAATTGGAGGACAGGGTTGGTGAAGGCCTTTCGAGGAAAGAGCTGATGGAGGCTATTGGAGGAAAGAGTTGGTGGTGGACCTTCGAGGAGAGAGTATGGGGAGGCTCTTGGAGGAGATGGAGGCGATCGGTTGAGAGTATCAGCGGAGGCCCTTAGAGGAGAGAACCAGTAGAGGCTCTTGGAGGAGAAAGTCCATGGAGATTCTTGTAGGAGAAAGTCATTGGAGGCTCTTGGATGTAAGAATCGATGGAAACTGTTGGAGGAGAGAGTCGTGGGGAGCTCTAGGTAGAGAGAGTCGGTGGAGGCTCATGGAGAAGAGAGTGGGTGGAGGCACTTGGAGGAGAATGTCAGTTGAGACTACTGGAGGATAGAATCAGCGAAGACCTATATAGGGTAGAGCTGATGGAGGCTGTTGGAGGAGTGAGTCGGTGGAGGCCTTAGGACGAGTGAGCCGATGGAGACAACTGGAGGAGAGAGTGGATGGAGAATCCGGGACGAGAGAGTTGTTGGAGGCTATTGCAGGATTGAGTGGGTGGATGCCTTTCCAGGAGTCAGTGGAGGCTATTGGAGTAGAAAGACGTTAGAGGCTCTTGGAGGAGTGAGTCGGCGGAGGCCTTTGGAGGAGAGTGTAGGTGTAAGTACTTGGAGGAGAGGGACGTTGAAGTGAGTCGGTAACAGCCTCTGGAGGAAAAAGTTGCTGGAGGTTATTGATGAAGAGATTCGGAAATCGGTAATCCCTAAGATCCTGACTTTTAAGCATCAATCTATCAAGGAGAACTTTGCCGAATGCTTTTTGGATGGCCAGAAATACAACATCCAGTGCTTCCTTGTGCAAAAGCAGAGCTGGAAAGAAAAAATGTCATCCACAATGGGTTCTCCATCTTCATTTACCATGGGTCCCACTCATCATATGTTTCTTGCTACTGAAATATCAATAAAATCGTTTAGGATCTCTAGCGTTATCTTTTGCAATACTAAGTTCATACTCTCTCTTGGGTTTGCTTAATGATTCTTTTCATCTTTCTCTTGCAGTTGCAAGATTCGGGTCATAACCTGCCTGGCGTTCACTTTTGCGCTTTCGAGCTCTTGCTGTAAATATCATTCTGGCCTATTTCTTTATTCTATTTTATTGTTTCTGTCGCGCGTAGGAACAATTGTGTGTTGGTCCACAAACTGTCGCTTAAAACATGTCCATAATTCCTTAGGGCATGAACCAACAAGGGTGAGGCTTTTGCGTCGCGCAACTCAGCCATATCCATCCTTTAGGGGAAAGGATTTACATCGAACCCAACCATGTTATGATCACATGTACTTCCTTGTTCGCCAACACGGGTGTTAGTTACTAGGAACTTCTGGGATACAAGAACGACATCAAGTATATTAACTTCCCTCGTCGGCTCTGTGACGGTGTGGTAGACAAAATTATCCTCGACAAAGTTGAAAAGTTTAGCAGATTCACTTTTCACCCCTGAAATAGTTCGCCAGTTGATTTATGAAAGATTAGAATCCCCAAGAATGATCGAATCTCTATTCATAATTGCTCGTAGTAAACTCTCGTACATGGCAGAATGTCAGTGTTAATATCTGCTGGCTGACTAGGGGTCTATATACAATATTTATATAAAGTTTGGCAAACTGGGTGCTAATTTAAACACACAAGTGTTCAACTGCAGCGGATGTTGTGGCCTTAATTTCAATGTGGTTTAGGTATGAATTTATGTAAAAAAGCAGTTCCGCCTTCCAAACCGCCTCTATCCCTTACAAGTAATTTATAGTCTGGCAAGTTGTATTCGCTAATCAGATCGTTGCTTTTCGTGCTCAGATAATGTTTCTGTTAATCCAGTGATATCAACGTGTTCAGCGTTTACCAAGCAATACAATTCAGGTATTTTATTTCGGATTAGAATCGTATTCATATAAAGTTCATTGGATTTCTTCGTGTGATTTTCGCACGAAAGTGGAGTTATGATCTGGTGGACAGCTATTCCTAGACTGAAGTTTATGAATAGGATCGAGGACCCTACATTCATCGTTGGCTGGTGTTGTACGGACCCGACTCGAACTGATCTCACCCGCCTGACATGTAATATGACCCGACCTGATCCCAATCGCCTCTGCGTGTATGGTCGACTAACCGACCTCTACCGGGCCTCAACAAAACTGTAAGGCAAGTTGATGTTTGATCCTTATAGCTAAAAGTTTGGACTACTTATCGCTAAGGTAAATGCCGTCTCTGTTGTATAATGTCTTATCTCCTGTGAAGTCGATCAGTGGGTCAGTGGGTCTACGAAGCCTATGGTAGAATCTCTATATAGGCGTTTTGCTCTATCATTCACGTTTAACGCTTCAGGTACATTTTGCAGAGTGCCGAGTGTAACAGTATCAAATGATCTGTCATTCAGGGAGCTAGTCAGTTCCTCCCATTCATCTACGGTGAATTCCCAATTCATATTCTTTCGGGAAACATCATTGCTCCACGAAACATGACTTCATAGCTGGTGCTTTGATCTCCTTTACCCCTCTTGTCTTTTTAATGCGGGAAATTTTAGCGCCGGGATAAACATGGACTATTCTTTTACCTCTCGAGTTCCCCGCCATGTGTTTACCCAGACTTCTGACCAGCGAATCTCCAAAAGCCATGGCATTGTCATCGTCATTCTTTTCTTCCGAGTCGCTGAGTACAACAAAGCGATTGCTCGTGAGTGGAGGGGGTGGGGGGGTAAGAGGAATGCGGTCCCATGGGGGAGGGGGAGGGAAACAGCTGGGAGAACATATATATATATATATATGTATATATATATATATTTTTTTTATACATATTCGCCATTTCCCGAGTTAGCGAGGTAGCGTTAAGAACAGAGGACTAAGCCGTAGAGGAAAAAGTCCTCACCTGGCCCCCTTCTCTGTTTCTTCTTTTGGAAAAGTGAAAACAGGAGGGGAGGATTTCCAGCCCCCCGCTCCCTCCCCT
>JAYMFT010070822.1:0-14589 GCA_038088735.1 Panulirus argus
GTCATGTGTAATGCACTGAAACCACAGCTCCCTTTCCACATCCAGGCCCCACAGACCTTTCCGTGGTTTACCCTAGATGCTTCATATGCCCTGGTTCAGCCCATTGACAGCACATCGACCCCGGTATACCACATCGTTCCATTTCACTATATTCCGGGCACACCATTTCACCCTCCTGCATGTTCAGGCCCCGACCACTCAAAGTCCCTTTTGCTCCATCCTTCCACCTCCAATTTGGTCTCCCACTTCTCCTTGTTCCCTCCACCTCTGAAACATATATATGTATATAGATTGAATGAATAATTGTAACAAATTACATCAAAATTTTATCTTATTTAGGATGCTACTTTTTGGATATTGAAATTCAAGATATACATACCAAAAAAATGTATGACTGGACTCCATCTTTGAACAGAAACTGAGGATCGGTGAAAAGAGTGATATCATAAATTCAATATGGATCTCATTGGATTTTGCATTCTCAGTGATTGGAAGTTTAAGTTTCAAATACAAATACAGAATGTTTTGGGGAAACTGATGGACTTATGGTCAGAAGGAAAACTATGTGCCTTATTTCTGTGGAATTCCACTAGTATTTTTTTTAAGAAAGTAACAATACCAAGATGATAATTTTCAAAGTATTCTCATCTTCTAAAACTCAGTTATTCTTATACACAAGTTTAACCTGAGAAGCTAGGCATAATTTATGAAAGTTTCATAAGAGTAACAAAAATGTGAAAAGTACCCAAACATTTTTCCAGACAGGTTGCCATGTGGTTCTGTCTAGTGAGGCAAATGTGCAGATTTCCCTTTTAGTGCTGAGTCAGGTAAAAGGGCCACTGGAAGAAATGCCTCAATGCTTTCTACTTAAAAGATCCCTGACAAGGAAATCTTTTCCAGTGCTTTTGGTTCTTGCACATTACTCTACATCAATTTAGCAGCCAACTTACACTTATAAAGCTCTACCAACATGTTTACATTCTACACACTTTTGCTGTACCTCCTCTGGATACTCTTCTTGCGAAATAAGTCATATTTAACAAATGTGCATGATTTTATGTGATGAAGCTATCACATAAGTAAAGCAAAAGCTGGGTCTGATCCTGCTTACAAAGGAAGAAATGCTAAAGCAGTGATGATCTTTGTCTTAACAGAGAATTTCATTTTTAGATTAGGAAAGTAACAAGTTAGCAGAACCTTATGTGTATTTCAGCAACTGCTCCTCACAAAGCCATATTAAGAGGCATTTGACCGTTACATCAACAATTGGTTCCAGTGCACAAAAGATAAAAAGTATCATAACAATGTACAACAATAAGTATCCATTCATACTAGCTCCTGAGACAAACCCTCGAGCAGTGAGCGGTGCGAAGCCGGGCATAAAGAAATGAAGTCGAGGGAAAGGCACCATGTTGACAGCTAGCTTCCTCAAATCAGCATTCAGCTGACCAGGAAACCGAAGGCAAGTAGTAATACCAGACACAGTGAGAGATATAAGGTGGTTCAGGTCACCATAGGTTGGAGTAGTAAGTTTTAGAGTTCTAAAGCAAATATCGTAAAGTGCCTCATTATCTATACAGTAAGTTTCATCTGTGTTTTCAACAAGCTGATGTACAGAAAGGGTGGCATTGTATGGCTCTACAACAGTGTCAGACACCTGGAATAAAAAAAAAGTTGGTAAGTAGAATTATGGAACACCATGTAAAATAAATTCAATAGCTACTTAAATTTCTATGACTGCTGGGTTTACCTCTGCACGTAGATATATATATCTCATTGTATAAATGTGAGAAAACCCGGGAGCTGAAATTGTCCCTAACTTGTTAGTAGAGTCTCATAACATGTAATTAAGTAAGAAACTTGCTAAAAAAGATGTACAGATATTCTTTTGTATTGCAAGAGTGGTGGATGAATGGAAAAGAATGACTAAGGACATGGTTAATGCAGGTATCATATATAATGGTAGAGAATGTTCAAGAGATGGGCCCTATAAATGTAAAACTAAAACCCCATCCAGTTCAAATAGGTAACTACATATGACACTTATATCCTACATTTGTAATGTAAAGGTTACACTGAATACTATAAAAAAAAAATTGTAGTTCATGACATACAGAAGGTTTGCTGACTATTACAACATAAAAGCATCTTCCTGTTTAGCCTAAGATGCCACTTAAAGTGGACAGCATTCTTTGCAACATCAACCCACCTTAGGACTGGGCATAACTGAGAAGGTGTTCATGATCCTGTCTGGGTACTCTTCCCGAATCTTGGCAATGAGGAGTGTGCCCATGCCAGAGCCAGTTCCACCTCCTAGAGAATGCTTCAACTGAAATCCCTGTAAACAGTCACAGTTCTCTGCCTCAGTCCTCACCATATCAATCACTGCATCCACCAGCTCTGCACCCTCTGTGTAGTGGCCCTTAGCCCAATTGTTGCCAGCACCACTCTGACCTAAATAATTTGGGTTAGCTTGATAACACTGACAATCAGTGCTGTATACACATTAGTATTGCAGTTAAGAACTAAAGATGAAAACATACAATTCTATGATTGTCAGTTTAAGAGATATTGTTATTAGTCCATTACTATGATTATTAGACCATATCTTTACTTACACAATGATATTAAGACATGATGCATAAGCTGAGGCAGTTCATTTTAGCACTCACTACTTAGTCACAAACTGGAGGATAAGGACTTCCACTGAATCTTGAAGTAAAATTAATAATAATAATAATAATAATAATAATAATAATAATAATAATAATAATAGTAATAATAATAATAGTAATAATAATAATAATAATAATAATAATAATGATAATAATGATGATAGAAAAAACAATAATAATAAGAAAATAAATGTGATGATAATGATCAGGATAAAGTACTTTGGACTGCTTTAGCGTAGTCAGGTATCAATAGTTACTCTTCAGGTAAAAGACATCAGTCTTAGCCCCATTCGTAAAGTGACAGTTGCTAGAAAAAGGAATTTGCTTTCAGATTTACTGTAAACATAATTTTGTGGTCAGTACAGTTTATAATGAACCTCGGGTCGATATGATCATTAAATGCCTGTGATTAATATTTGTGTTTGGACTGAGGCGATTTAAGTCGGGGCTGTTTGTGGTTTTGTATCATGCCATCTCCTACGTCGTTTCCTCTGTAAATGGATTATGATAATTACTATTCCAGTTGATGATTCGATTGTACCCAACGTGTGATTAGCTGACTCTGAAGGATTAGGCAAGAATGCAACACCGTCTTTGGTTTCTGTTTTCGAGTTAGTTGCTTAAGTGTATGTGATATGATGTCTAGGAATCTGTCTGGTTCTTTTCTTTTGGGTGTCTAATGGGTGTTCTGTGAGAGAGGGTTTTCGTTCTTTGGTTTCTATACGTGGTTTCCATTCATTTCTGTTGGGCTCTCTGTCCACGACTGTTCTCTGGTTTTCTGTACTGCATTTGGTTTCTACTCGGACGTGTAACTGTTGTTTCTACTCTGTTGCGTAGTTGAGCCTCTTACTGTATTAAAAAAACCTTCGGCTACTGTATTTTGGAGGCCCTTCCTGTTGTATTTATACAATGAGGAGCGAATCACTCCCAGCTGCAGTGAAGAATCAGTCCAACAAAACTCATTTCCTCTCCTATTCATTCCCGTCCCGCAAGCAACTTCAATATAGTTGAATGCCACAAAGAAATGATTACTGCCCACTGGTAATGATTAATTCAATTAGAACCTACAGTCTGATAATTGATAATTATATAATTGGTGGTTGAATAGCGGGCAGTCCCTCCTCCCCCCCCGTAACCCATCCTGAGGTGGGGGTCTTTTATCATTGATGGGGGAATATAATGGTCCTCCTGTCGGACCATATAGAGTCAAGGGGTCTTCTCCTCCTCCTCCTCCTCCTCCTCCTCCTCCTCCTCCTCCTCCTCCCTCCTCCTCTCCCACCTTTCCCCTCTCCTCCTCTCCCACCTTTCCCCTCCTCCTCCTCCTCCTCCAATCCCTCTTCCTCAATCCCCCCCTCCCCCTCCCCCCTACTTTCACCACCCCCCAGCCTGGCTCTTCATTGTACATTGTGCATTATGACCCCACAGGCTGGAAAAATTAGGGGAGGGGGGGAGAAAAGAAGGTTGGGGAGTGGTGGAGAGGGAATGGGGAGCTACCAGGCACTGGGGAGAGAGTGAGAGAGTGAGAGTGAGAGAGAGGAGGGGGAGAGAGGAGGGGGGATGCAGTTTAATGAGGGCAAGGAGGTGAAAGGCCGAGAGAATAGGAGAAAAAAGTCTATAGCTATTATGAGGGGCTTTTTTTTGGGGGGAGGGGGTGGCGGTGGGAGGGGTGGGTGGGTGGGCGGTGGTTGGTTGGGGTGGGGGGGAAGGGAGGAGGGGGTTGAGGAGTGTTGGTGAAGTGGGCGGTGTGTGGGCGGGCGGTCGTCTCTAATGACCCGGATTATAATCCAGTCTTATATTTTTTCAATTCCAGTTTTCTTCTTTTCTTTAATCCAATGCATATATTTTTTTCCTCCCCATTTTCTAATAGGATAGTGAATCATCCCTTGGGGCTTTACGGCCATTAGTGCCATTAACTCCGGCTATTACGGGGTCGTCTTATTACTGGGCTCTGTGGCCAGAGTGAACAACTGTAGACCAAAGCCCTTACGCCTGTCTGTTTACGTATGTGTGTATGCATGAATGTATGTATGTATGCATGTATGTATGCTAAAGTACATGACACTGTATCATATTAGTAAATATATGTATGAATGTATGTCTGTCTGTCTGTCTGTCTACACGTGTGTATGTATGTATCTAAGACGCGTGTCTCGACATAAGAATCATTTCTAACCGTAAGCCGATCAGCGACCCAAACACGTCCCTGATTTCTTAACTTGAAATTCTTTAATATCTTTTTGTTTTCGTTTATATCTAACAAATCTGCTTAGTAAGTTTTATATGATATAGACAACGTGCATGATGGGAAGTAAAGCGGTTGACGTCATCTGCTTCGATTTTCGGAAAGCTTTCGTTAACGTTCCACATCAGAGATTACTAGCGCAAGTCACTTGCAATGATACGATGGGAGTGTACTTCGGAAGTTAGAAAATTGGTTGCTTGTCCGTCAACAAAGAGCAGCGGTCAGCTGCGAAACTTCAGAATGGTTAGACGTAACAAGTGGTGTGCCACAGGGATCAGTCCCGGGACCGGTTCTCTTTCTCCTATTTACAAATGATATTCATAATGGGCTACACTGTAAGACATCAAAATTCGCAGACAACACCAAGCTGGGAAATAAACGTAGAGCTGATTTTGAGCGTCTGTTGCTCCAAACTAATACTGACAAACAGATGGACCGGGCTCACAGGTGGCAAAAGAACTCTGATATCGATAAGTGCAAAACTTTCCACATCGGTAGTAAAAACAAAAAGGCAGCTCCACTGTACATTCTAGATAAATTAAGGAAAAAGACTTAGGTGTAATAATCTTTGGTGACCTAATGCCAAATAAGCAAGGCTTCTATGCAGTGAAAAGGCGATCAAAATTTTTGGAGTCATAGGCAGGACGTTCGAATCTAGTTTTAAGAAACTAATCCTTGCTCTTCACAATTCCCTGATGCCTCGCCACTTTGAACAACGTGTTCCCTTTTGTTCATACTATCTGAGCAAAGACATAGTTAGAATGGAGAGAATACAGCGGCGAGCTAACAGGAGTAAGAACGATATCCTATAAGAGCCGACTGCACTAATTAAATTTGTTTGCCTTAGAAGATAAGAAGGTTAAGATGTGATCTGATACAGGTATTCAAGATTACCCAGGTCTTTGATAAGCTCGAGCTATGAAGCTTTTTAAAACTGCATTTGTGTGATCGCTTGAAGTCCACGACTGACAATTTTTGTACCTGATTTCTGACGTAAACTGTTCACCACTGCACCCTCGAATCGTACCCCGGACCACGGGCTGCTTAGTGAAGTAATCATCCTTGGCTCATCTGTTTGTTTCTCATCTCTTCCTCAATCACAAACAGCCTCAAATGGCCTGTTGCTGTCTGCTTACCTTTCTATTTCCAAAGTTTTTAGGAGGCCTAAGTACATACAATTGGAGGGCAAACTTCTGAATCCCAGATTCTATACAAAACTAAGGATTTCTGTTGAAATTCACTAATCATAATATCTTACTGCAAAGCCAGCCTTTGGTCTTCACTTTACAATCTTTTTCTTTCCCGATTATCGTTTTTAGCATTCCTACCTAATAGGTCGCTAATTTGAGAAACACTACCTATCTCCAATTTTGCACTTGGGTTTTACATTCGCGCTTAGCGATCTTCGCTCTTGTAGCGATTTGTTAGTTGATCTCCGTAATCGGAAATGTTATCTGCCGACTTAAAATCTTTCAGTACGCTTAGGGGAAGCATCGACAGGACCGCTTAGCTCGTCTAAATATCTAAGAATTATTGGCCAACGTAAAACAAGTCAAAATTCCTCAATATCTGTCCCTGGAGATAGTTTTCCGGTTAGAATGGACTTGAAATAAAGATTCGAATGTGGACGTACGCGAGACGATAAGACAAACAACACAGGCGAATCAAACGTAATTAAAAAAGCAATTTGCTCACAATTAGTAATGAGAATGGGAAGATATTACCCCTCAACAGTTATATGCACTTCTCTGCATAAACGTTCATCCTCCAATTAACGTCGATTTATATGCTTACCTCCGCGTCCTAATTAGTGTGACAAATTTTGCTAAGGGGCTTACGGTCTAAGGTTTTGTCACCACACTCGCAGGTTTAGTAGGCATGAGTGTGACTTGGCTTCATGCGAGAGGTTTTGCATGAGGTGGCCTTTCGTGAGGGTAAGACGGTGTTCAAGATGAGCCCAGCTGAGCCCCGGTCTCGTGTGTATAGATTACAGAAAAAAAATGGCATTCCATAATACGACAAATGCGTAATTAATTGGACGTGAATAAGATTAAACTGATCTGGGACACACACACACACACACACACAAACACACATACACACACACACACACACACACACATACACACAAACACACTCACAAACACACACACGGGTCTCCGTGATGTAGTGGTTAGCGTTGCTGACTATGAGACAGAATGGACCGGCTCCTAACCACACCCGCGTGGGTTCCAATCCTGGGTGTGGCATTCGGCCCCCATCCATCCCGGGTGTTCATCCTCCTCTCAGGACTGGTCCATAAATGGGGCACCTGGCTTAGATTGGTGTGTGTGTGTGTGTGTGCATACAAACACAGGAGCAAAGACAAGATACACATTTAGGAAGTTATACAACGGGTCAACACAAGTGTAAAATTCTATCACCATATCACACACACACGCACACACACACACGCAGTGACCCACCAGTAATGTAAATCCTCAACTGTCTATTTTCAGTCGAATGGCTGCCTAAATTCAATAAATCGTTCTTTATTAATGTACCTTATTTTACTATGGCTAGCCAGAATAAGTAAGGTATAAGAAAGCAAGGAATGCGTGTAGCAGGAAAAGAAAAGAGGAACAAAAAAAAAAATCGAACAGAATATTATAGACAAGGCAAGAGACAATCCTCTACTTTTTCCACAAAATCATCAGGAGCAAATTGGCAGTTAAAGAACAGCCAATCAGGTTAAGGGACTGAGAGGGATGAACTGTAGATGATGTAAGGGTACGTTAGGCACTAAATGATAAGTTCGAAAGGACTTGAACAGTGGATAACAACTTAGCCCCAACACCAATCACACGTAAATGGGAGAAGGTCTTATAAAGCGAGGATGTGCAAAAGGCAAAAATCATACCCATGTACCAGAAAGGAGGCGCAGAACTACAGACTGGTACCCTTGCCGAGAATGGTCTGTATGGTACTGGGGAAAAGACAATCCACATCCTGATACCTCACTGTGACCCAGCTGACATCACGACCCAACCTTTTGGGGGTCACATACAATGGGACATCGAGCGTGATCCTCACCTCTGACAAGAGCAGTAGGTCACGTAAACATGGGTTAATATAAACTTTTTTGGAAATGATCGTTTGAAAGGAAGGGCTTAGGAGTATGGGCGTCTTCTAACTTGACCTCTCACAGCAAAGTTTGAGAGTAGCATATATAAGACTTTAGGTGTCCTTTGGTCAAATCAGAAACTGTTTCCAAGCTTTGGCATAAGGTTCATACCTGATATAATGCAGAACCTACATTCGTCCACACTTGGCCAGCGTCTGGTAACCTAATCTCAAACAAAGACATCATCCGCCTGCATAAATCACAGATACGAACTATGAATATGGTGAAAAAAGATATAAGGCCTCCTGTCCTCTGCCCCTTTCAGAGAGAATACTCCCCACAGGGACGTTATCCACACATACGATCTTCCTAACCCATAAGGAGAACACTAACTCCCGACCCATTCTTCGAGCAAGCAGGTCCCTCCAACCTACATGGACATTCCCTTACTGTCGATCAGGGGGTACTTCCTCGGTCAGCAGGTTCTCAATCACTGGAATTCTCTACCTCATGAAGCCGTCACGGACAGCAACGTTTACTAGCAAATAATGTCCTCTTTTGAGGCAATAACAAGAGGATGAACATTCCCATCAGAAGCTCGGGCGAGGAGATGAGTCGCGTATGATGACAAATGTGATAAAAATCCACAGATATTTTGAAGGCATTATCAGAGCTGAGCTTTTGTTAAATCGTGGATCAGAATGTGAATGACTCACACTTAACATGACTTTGGCTGTTAGTGCTTAGTGATTAATCCCATCTCCTCGGTGCGGAGTCATGACTGCAGTACAGTTCAACGAGCACCATTACCCAGAACAGGTAAAAAGAGGTTAAATCGTCCAGACACAAGTGACTGGGGTCAGATTTGTGATCTAAGTCACCTTGACCTCTTTGGGCACGACGGTGCATCCCTTGGGTTATGAAGGCGTGACCTTTGACCCGACTCTTGTGACTAAAGTCAGAGACCAGGCCACTGATACCCCGAGGATCGCACTGGCGTGCTTAATGGTCGTATCGTCGCCCACGAAAAAAAAAAATTGAATCATCATACTGTCCTTCAGAAAAAGAAAAATCGTTCTGTCGTGCTGAAAGTGTCGCACCATCGCGTTTAGGGGATCATCACCATCAACAGAGGCTTATGATTCCAAGCTTCGTGGTGACAGCCCTGCATGTTGGATATACCTTTCTTTCTTCCCCTAAAGACGTGTATTGAGTTACGAGTTGCCATCTGACGCGTCAGTAGATTCTCTATATATGTAGATCATCGCACGGGGCTCCCTTGAGATAATTAGTGTGGTTGTGAGGGGACAGGGTCAAAGCTTCCATTATATGACATGACTTGGATGAATCTTACCTGAATTTTCACGACCAAAACGTGTGAAGTCGTTCTATCTATCTGCCCCTGTGTCGAGAAGGTCACTCTCTAAAGGCAAGCTCGGGGATCAATCTACCCTTCCCCCCCCCTTCCCCAGCCCTCCCCTCCCCCTTGCAAGTTCCTCTGATTCAGGCACTATAAACAGACTGTTTTCACGTCATTTTTAACTGAGTTGATATTTCTCGTATAGGAGGTGGGGCGATTCCGCTGCTAGGAATTACTAACCCAGTCAGAAACCATCAAAGGAAACACTGGGAAACACACACACAAACACACACACACACCTAACCTACACCAGTTCATTAGATTTCGAACGTCCTAAATCTCGACAAATTCATTTTCTTGGTTCTTATACGCACGTCCCTTACGCAACAACATATCTGGTTGACAAAACGAGAAAAAAAATGAGTGTGAATGCATGTCCACTTACCTCTGAGCCACGATCTCTCTTCAAAGTTGCGACAATAATCAAGGCGTCAGTGTCGGGGTGAGAGGAAAGCAAAACCACAGCACAGTTAATGGAGTTCAACGCATAACAGCCAGAGATACTAATGTCTTTCACAAATATCTGCCATTTCCGTTACTTTTGTTACTTAAAGATTCGTCATTGAGTTCACTGAGACGACTACCTACTACTCAGAGTTTCAAATCTGATCTGTCTCCTTTCACCTCTGCCTGTGCCACATTACCTAGCTCTCATTCTCAAGCCAATCACGTACTTTGCTTGAGCCAATCATCTGTCTAATAATAATAATGATTATAATGATGAATAATAAGTGGTTTATTGAACAAGAAAGTTGTACATTGAATGATTCAATATAAAACATAGCGTCTTGGTTTACAACAACTGCTACGCAGTTGTACATCATGTATTTGTGTTGGCGTGGGTGAGCAAAACTGCTAACTGGCTAACTGGGTCGTTTGACTTGTCATAACACATTACTGGAACCAATGATAATCGTCTGAATTATTGCACTGTACGTCAGACATGTTTTACCTTTACTATACAGCGATTGTATGTTGGCACATACACGTATGAGATAATGCTTACATCGGGACAGAGTGTGTGTGTGTGTGTGTGTGTAATTTCTAACAGGCATACTCCCCCTCAACTTGTGCAAACCCCGTGACTGCCACAACCCTCCCCATCAATTTATAGGGACCAGCACCAAGGTGAGCTTTCCACCAATCTGGCCTCCACTCAGACCCGCTCTACTCCCCCAAAGACTCTGTTTCCTCCCCTATAGCTTTGCTCCCGTCTCTCTCTCTCTCTCTCTCTCTCTCTCTCTCTCTCTATCTATCTATCTATCTCTCTATCTATCTATCTATCTGTATCTCACCTCCACATCTCATTCTGCTTGACTCTTCCAACCCCCTCTTTTCAGTCCCTTACACTCTCCTCCTTTAGTGTTCATAACCTCCCTTCTCTCTTATTCTCCCTCCTGCCTTCTCTCCCTCTTCAACAGTGTCCCTCCTCGGACCGGTAGTTAAGAACCATCCAAGTGACCAGTTTGGCGAACGAGTCAATTTGGGCAATCGGTCAGTGAATTATTGATAGCGGCTCTGCGGTCATGGGGGAAGCGGCAGAGGGAGGATGAGGAGGAGGGCGCTGCAGGAGGAAGAAGGAACAGGTGCAGGGTGGAAGGGTGAGAGTCGAAAGAATAGAAGGAAGAGGAGGAGGAGGAAAGAGGAGAGGTTGGGGGAAGGAAGGACTGAAAGGCACAAGGAAATGAGGAATACTTTGGAAGGTCTTCTCTCTCTTCCCCTCCTCTCCCTCTCCTCCTCCTCCTCCTCCTCTTCTTCTTCTTCTTCTTCTTCTTTTTCCACTAATCCACATGGCTTTTCACAGGATGTAAACTGGCACAGTAGTAAGCATCCCAGACACATCGATTTCTCAGAAATCAGATGTAATTCAGACGAAGATGAAAGAATCCCAGAATGTAGAGATAGATAGATAGATAGAGAGAGAGAGAGAGAGAGAGAGAGAGAGTGTTTACGTGGGAGTATATGGACAAGTGAAACAAATAAGAGAGGGCCTGTTGACCCTTGTATATGCTACCTTTTATAACTTTTTATCTGTCTATCGTTATTTCAAGGCTATAAAAGTAGAAGAGGTAAGGCTAGAACAACACGAAAGCTTTCTCCCTTCCCTTCGGCAACTGAAGTGAATAGGATAAAAAAAGAAAAAGAATGAGTAGAAGAAAATCCACGTATTGGTGAAGTAAGGCTGCATGGAAATTGACAAGAGAGAACGAAAGTCTAAATCCAGCTATAAAATCTTGTTACATTAGCCCATTCTCTACTGCACTACGGTATATTCGTCGGGTCTGCGATAACAAAAAGGAATTTATGTGCATGTATATATTTTTTTTCTTTAATTTATTTGACAGGTACGTGAACAGATTTCTCTTTCTCTCTCTCTCTCTCTCTCTCTCTCTCTCTCTCTCTCTTACACACACACACCAATACCTTAAACTGGACGAAATCAAGACACGAACTGCAGCAATGTTCTCTCTTTTGTAAATAGTTTGTAAACAGAAAGAAAAAGGTTTTCTGTTTAACGATCTGTTTACATTTCCCGTTTCCTCTCCTCCTTTGCGACAGGTCGGGGGGCGCGCGCGCGCGAGACAAGCGCCCGGAATCCAGTCATGGCTGGCCAAGGAAACGGTAAATATGGCCAATGTACAGTAGCCGTCACCTCCTCACACCTTGGGATTTGACGAAGCAAGACGTCCGAACCACCTCCATCGCGAACGAAGCAAGGGCTTAAACCACAGCCACCTCCGCCTCCTCCTCCTCCTTCCCCGTAACTCACGCCATACTGACTCGAATGACCAAGGGTTTAGAGGTTCGGAAAAAAAAAAAAGAAGAAAGCTTCACTCGGCTCGAGACAGACAGATGGGGGTAGAGCCCTGGGGGGAGGAGGGGGGCCCCCCTAGGGTAAGTTTTAAGTTCATTGGTGAGGCATTTAGAGCCTTAAGTCACACGAGATTTAAGATCCATTCTGCCCCGTTGAACCGAACCCACCGCGGGATCTGCTTCAGAGAAGCCGAGCTAAATGTAATTTTCTACACTTGTCAGATAGAACAGACTTACCGTCACTGGCCTGTTTTGTGACGGGGAGGGAGGGAGGGAGGGAGGAGGTAGAGAGGGAGGGGGACAGAGGGATGGAAAGGGGGAGGGAGAGAGAGAGAGGGGGAAGGTATGTGATAAGGGTGCGAATGAGAGATTCTCTTAGGTACGCAGACCACTCAGACCCCTAAAGGCCTAAGCGATGTGGTCTGGTCTGAACACTACTGAAAAAAAGATGCAGTCCCCTTACAGGCAGTGGAAGAAAGGGACAGCCAAGCAAAGAGAGCGAGAGAAAGAGAGAAAAATGGAAGAGAGAGAGAGAGAGATCTTAACTATGCAGAAAACAGAAGAGACAGAAGACGAGACGCGAGACTGGAGCGAGAGACAAGGACAAAAACAGATTCAGAAGAGTTAATGAGTTACCCCAGGTGTCTCTTTACAGACGAGTCTGTGCAGAAATTCTTTGCAAGAAAAGGTAATTCCGGAAGACAGCAGTTTTGAATCCCTAATTTTGTGGATTTATATAGTCGAATTACTCTTCAGGTTAAGAGGACAGAATACCTTAGAACAGTATTTGGGCAAAACTGCAATTCCTAGACGTGTTGCTGTTGTTTTTGTTTTTCCATGATTTTCAAGTCGGGAAGGATCTTCAGAACTTCTCGCATCTTGGAAGAAAATAAAACACAAACCTCTTGTCTAATACATCCTCCAACGTTCAAGGATTTTATCCCAGGGATGACAGTAATTAACAAAAGATATCCTCAGTTGCGAAGGAAAAAGGGGATGAAGATATGACAAGCACAACACAGCCAAGGTGTCCCCAGTAAACCTAGTCTCTAGCCCTACTGTCCAGTCATGAAGTCATAGGTGTGTTCTCAGTGTTGTTCTGTTTTCTCATCCTTTCTCTCCATCACCTGGCTCACCTTGCGGGACTCCTGACGGGGAAATATTACACACAATTGGTGTAGATTTCACCCTTGCTATACCACAGCATATCGTTTGCTATGGAATCTTCAATATTACGAAAGCCTTTGTAAACGTTGATGAACAAATTGACCCTAAAATGTATGAAACGAATTTTCTATAAATACAAAAGTCTTTGCTCTACAGACGAAGACCTCTCGTAATAGTAAACATAGGGGAGAGGAGGAGAAAGAGAGAGAGAGGGAGAGAGAGACAAGCCTCAATCTTCATTGGTAATAATACATCACATAACCCGGGTGTTGAAAAGCCTCGTATTCATAGGTCTCATCACAAAGACTGGCTCTTTTTTAATTAGTCGTGAGTATTGCTGTGAGTGTGGCAGTGTATGGGAGTAGGGTTAGAAGGGGTAGAGAGAGAGAGGGCGGAGCAGAGTGGGTGAGTGGGAGAGTTAAGGCAAATAATGAGAGGGTTACAGTAAAGAAAAGGGGTTAGAAAGGGTGTGAGAGTACGTACTTACTTTCGAGTACTTACGGCGAGACTTTGACAGTAAGTAGACAGGATCGAGGTCGGACACTTAGAACTGAAATCAAATAAGACAGTACCACAAGTCGAATACATAAAGGGTTCAATTCGGGTAGATAGTACCGCAAGTCGGACACATGGGATCGAATTCGCTTATCTATTACCCTGAGCTGAATAGATAGAAGAGGAGAGGAATGGATAAATTCGTAACCCTATCCAACCAGCCCGCAATTGTATAGAGACGACACTTATTGGATAGACCTCTATCCAACTAGCCCGGAACTGTATAGATACTGTCCTTATTGTAGAGATGAAGAAAAACCAGAGCTGAGTGCATGTGAAACAGTAACTAACGCAGTCAAACAGGAAAATTAAACGGATTTGACTAAGGCCGGATAAATGGAGGAACAAGTCCGGTAAATAAGACAGGGCTCGGATAAACTGGACTGTGGCCGGATGAATGAGGACGGAGCCAGGTAAATAGAACAGCGGACGGAATAAATAAGACTGGAGGGAGAGGGCGCGCAAGCACCTTGCACGCCACATTACCTCTTAACAAATGGGAGATAAAGACTACTTGAACTCTGCCGCGTTTTTTGTGTTTACCTAACCCGGGGGAAGGGGGGTGGGTAGGGGGAGATTGTGGGGGGGGGGGAAGAGAGAGAGAGAGAGAGAG
>JAYMFT010070833.1:0-14589 GCA_038088735.1 Panulirus argus
TCTCTCTCTCTCCCTCTCTCTCTCTCTCTCTCTCTCTCTCGCTCCCCACCCACAAACACGACGCGTGGGGATGCAGACTCCCTCGTCCGGGGGGGGGCGAAGGCAAGTCCAATTACCAGCGAGATTAAGCAGGTGCAGCGAGAGATAGTCTCTCATTCAGTCTCCGGGCGGGCGGGTGTCTCTCCCCGACGCCCTTGACGCTTGGGGGAGATAATTGGCTCGGTGGACGACGTCGCGGCAAGGTGGGTGGGGGAGGGGGGGGGAAAGAGAGAGAGAGAGAGAGAGAGAGAGAGAGAGAGAGAGAGAGAGAGAGAGAGAGAGAGAGAATGTCTTCAGCCAGTATAAGATCCATGTGGCAGCCATGACTTAAAGGAATCCGGTTTGTGTTTACAAATCACTTTCCAGGACTTACGAGCGTTTGACGCGACGGGCCGGAAGCATCTCACACCCTCCGTGTCGGTAAGGCTGTAGACACACCAGCCTCCCCTGGGGAGTCCTCCCCTCCTGTCTTAGGAGCTGAGTTCAAGTGGTAGCTATGGAAGCATCTCACGCCCCTTATCTCATACCATCTACACTACCTTCTCGACTTTTATTTCACTCAAGGGATGGCTTGATTGACGACTTGTATATCCGTAACGGGATCAATTGGTTCGAAAGGAATCTCATTTCAACAGAGTATTTTATCAGCAGTTCGAAAGGGCCTCAGCTCATGCCCCCTTGCCCGAGTTCGATGGCTTTGCACGAACGGCAACACTTGCTACACGGATTCGCAACTGTGTTAGTGGTCTAAATCCACACACACACACACACACACGCACACACACACTGTAGCTGCTGTTTAAAGTCTCGGGCTCTGTTTACGACTGGACTCCATGACGGGGAGATTATTTACGACCCGAAACAACGGCCGCGTATAATAAACGTGATCCACGCCCATTGCCGGGCTCGCTCGGAAGTCTGAACGGAAACGCAAAAGGCGGAGTTATGCTCCAGGCAACGGACAATCACGCCACTTAGCCCTACTGTTGTGCTCATGGCCCCGAAACCAGAAATGACGTGCAAGGTTCGAATCCCACGGCCGAATGGACGGACGCACGGGATTCTCACAGATCATCGAACGTGTTCGAGTATGACCCCCGAACGCGTGGTCAAATTCGTGTCAGTTTTGACTTAAACGTAAAATAAACTAATATGAGAAAAGGAAAATAAAATGGATCGATGAGATCTGAATCAAGAAAAGGCTATGAGGAAGAAATTATAAAGCAAATAAAAGGAAGAGAGGGATGTATCATAATGCTTCATCCTCGTGTGGTTAGTCTCCACACAGAAACGACGGGAAGCAGCAGGCCATGTCCCCTTCTCTAAGGGCGCTTGTGCAACTCGACTGCTGCGTTACAATCAGTAGCAGGGCCATATATATATATGACACAGAAGTAGATGGTAGTAACTAGAGATAACGATGGCGAGCTGTTTCACCAGCTGGCGACGGTGATAGGGGAAAAGATACATTAGATAAAGATAAAAGAGGAAAAGATAGTCGTAAAAGACGGGGGCCTGACAGTAGCGAGCAGCTGTCGCCTTCGACAGTATCAAAAAGAGAGCCAATATATACGACCTTTCTACAGCCAGTGAGCGAAATCATGTGGGCGTAAGGGACAGGAGTGGAGACGAGGGTCACAATGGAACGTTCACCCCCATGTAAACTTTATCAGTGAATGAACAGTTCTCAACCTTATTTCGTAACTTTTCTCTTTTTTTCGTTTCGTCTAAAGCCTCATTATTTCGTAGGATTTTTTTTTTTTTTTTTTGTGGGGGGCTTTCCTAATTCGACCGAAGACTGTCTCCAGGGACGACCCCCATTTCTGTCCCTATTTCCTCGCTCAAAATAGGTTTTTTCCCTCGAATCTAGTCACTTAATTCTATTACTCGTAGTTTCGTCTGTTCATTTTTGTCTATTTTCTGTTTAAGTTACGTTCTGTGCGCGTGTGTGTGTGTCTGTCAGAATCTTTCTGTCTGTCTGTTTAGGGGAAGGGGGACCCATTATGTGTCCGAGTACCTATGGCGAGATTTCGTCATCAGGGAGCGCGTAGCGCTCACCGCAGTGAATTCTAGAATGGAGAATAAAGAGCCGTGTGAGTTATGTGTTGTCGAGAGATTGCTGTGTCTGTGGGCTGGAAGCCAGATTCAGAGAAAGAGAAAGAAAAGAGACAGCTACCCCGGGGGACAGGGAAGGGAACTTGATAGCCACTGTAGTTTTGGTTTGTGGAAGCACAAACACCCCATCCCACTTCTTATTCCCAGGTATGTAACACCCTCCCTCCCCCACACCATTTAGGCTACCAGCCACCTACTTCGAGTGTGTGTGTGTATGTGTGTGTGTGTGTGTGTGTGTGAGTGTGTGTGTTGACATTTGAATGAAAATATAAAAAAAAAACAATATCCTCAGTACACGTAGTATTTCTTTTATACTGCACTGTAAAAATAATTTCGGTTGCACCATTAGTTCCGGACGAGAGATAAGGAAAGCAAAACCCGGGCTGTGTGTTTACATAGGCGAGACTGGTGGTGCCATCTATCATCCGTGAGCCTCACTAGTGGAGCTGCCAGGGGTCGCCAGCCGGGCTGGGTCTTGGCATGAAATACTAGTGTTTTACATTTCGTATATTAAAGTCTCAGTGTGTCATCACACTGCTCTCTCGTATCTAAATCATACTTTTCGTCCTTTTTCTTATATTTAACCTCCTTCAGTATCATTTTCGCGTCTCAGCTAAGGGCTGGCGTGTGCGTTAGAGGCGGATGTGAAGAAGATTCCCCTCTTAGTGGGAGAGTTTCCCATCTGGGTTAAAAAGCTGATTTTCAGCGAAAAGTTTTCTAATAACTCGACTTCGGGCGAGATGGTTCCTTTCATCAAGAGGGCAGGTAGGTCGGATATTTCCATTTTTTCGAATCCCAATTAATGAGAGAACAGAGAGCCTCTGATGTTGGCAGTGGTGGTGGCAGTCCTGACGATGGTGGCAGTGATGGCAAGCTCTTATGACGGACGCCTTCAGACAACAGCAAATTAATACATATATATATATTATTTTTTTGTCCCATATTCATCTCCCTAATTAATCCAGGATATTACCCAAAATACTCGAAAAATAATCAAGAATGTCTATCAGTAAGCACAGTAAAAATAAAAACTCAATCTAAATTCACAATGAACTATGTAATTAAAATCAAAGTCTAATAACCAGACGATCATAATTCATTCTCGTAAAGAATTTGCAAAGGTTATCTTGGTTTCTGTCCACGACAGTATTTAGACACCTTTCTGTCTACCGTCTGTCACAAAAGGATATAAGAGAATATATACAAGAGAATATAATGCTTTCGTAAATGATCAAACTACATGATAAGCAAGGACTCTACAATTATTCTTTCCCGCATCCCAAGTGACCGTTGACGCAACGAATTTTCGACCCCCTACCGACCACACTACCCACGCATGAACTCCGAAGGAACACGGTCCACCGATCAACATATTATTTCTGTCACCGCTCTCATTTGTAAACGCTTCAAGATGTGATTAATTCCTGTTTTGTTCTTAGTATTGTACTGAATCGTTTATAATCAGTTTGAATGAACACAAACAGTGTTCATGTGCCCGAAACATCCCAAGTGTTTCAAGAAAAAAGTGAAAATGAAAACAAGACATTGAATTCACAATTCATCTGATGACGCAAAACGTGTGGCGAGAAAATCTAAAAACAACAACGAAATGGTTGTGAGCAGTGAATATGCACTGGTCTTAAACAGAAATGAAGGAAAATATTCCGACTGCTTACATGAACCTATATGAGCAAGGATATATGCAAATACAAATATACACAGAAATACACAAGATATTTACCAAATACACGGAAGTGGGCAGAAACTCAGCGCAGTACAAACATACACTAGATCAAAGGGAAGGCCTAAAATCCAATTTATTAAGCCAAGGTGCTTTACCTTCAGGCTCCTTTCCGTGATCTGGCTTTTACGCTTAAGTGAAATAGGATTTATATATCCCATGTTTTTCCTATAGATTATAGTCAGTGTAGTGACCCCATGGTGGAGGGATATATAGAAAAGTTTTTCAGAGAGAACTGATAGACGCATATGATTTCTATTTGCCTGTAAGAGTCCTATTTCAATCACATTAAGGGTCTCTTTAAGTCCTATTAAGAACATTGTTTATGACCTATTAAGGTTCCTATTTACGTCCTATGAAGAGCACTATCTAAGTCCTATTATATGACCTATTTAAGTGGTCGAAGTTCCACATTCATCTGAAAATAAATCCGGTGTTTTGGTGTGGTCGAAGCTCCACATTCAAGTGAAAATGATGACTGTGTGTAGGTGTGGTCGAAGCTCCATATCTAAGCCCAATTTGGAGCCCTATCTAGGTCCTATTGAGAGCCCCATCTAGGTTCTATCATCTGCCCTATCTAAGTCCAATCAAGAGCCCTATCTGAGTATATAAAAAGTTCTGCAAAGAGGCTTACCTAAGACCCATTAAAATTCCTATTGAGGGTCCTATTCAAATTCTATTCAGGTGCTTGTTTAAATCCTATTATGAGACCTATTTAAGATTCCTATTAATGAGTGTTGTAGATCTCCCTATAGGGAGAAAATAGAACACCTCAAAACTACGAGAGGCACAGTTTGTTAGTTTTATGAGACCGCTGGAAGGTAAAATATAATTTCCAGCGGAATGCTATGTTTGGCATTTCAGTAAAACGTGAGTTGATTTACCCAATATTTCGATAACGTCAAAATACATAGACAACGACCAACGTGCGGGTGGAGGCACAGAAATATATATATAGCAATATAGATACCTTGATATCTAAACACATACACACGCACAGACATACGCATAAACACATAAGTCGACCTGAGCACACACACACACACACACACTCTCTCTCTCTCTCCCCCTACACACTGCCCCAGCAATGATACTTGAATTGCGCCTAATTGGACCCACTGTCTTTACACAAGAGCATCTGCCTCAAAGGAATTCGTGGAAGGGATATGCAAATCAGGTCCATTTTCCTGTGAACTAGTGGCCTCTGTCGGGTCAGCAGCACAGGCCACCTCAGTGTAAACAAGAGGACGCGGACCATATCCCTTGGTCCTCCGACCAGCGGCCGGAGGAGTCGTGACCCCCACAGGGCTGACCCCTGACCTTG
This sequence comes from Panulirus argus, assembly GCA_038088735.1. Taxonomy (NCBI): domain Eukaryota; kingdom Metazoa; phylum Arthropoda; class Malacostraca; order Decapoda; family Palinuridae; genus Panulirus; species Panulirus argus. The sequence continues at coordinate 5,220 of JAYMFT010070833.1, forward strand.
CGACAAAGCACCAGCAACACTGACCCTGATTGGCCCTCGTCTCTCACCCAGATAACGACCTGGTGCCAACCAACCAACCAGCGCTCGCGTTGAGACAAGAATTGTCCTCGCCACCGTGAGTGTCGTAAACAACCCATTGCATAGTTCAAAGAGCCAATAGCTTGGCTTACCCTTAATTATGTCTATGTCAACAACTATATTACCATAAAGCAATCAACGTGACAATATTCACCCCTTAATATTCACCACTAGAAACATAACGTACGTCAACACAATACAACTGCAATTCAACCAACATGTAACTCGAAATCACTTAATGTTCACCATCATATACATATGTCAACACAGTATTACTGTAGTTCAACCAATATGTAACTTTAAAATCACTTAATGTTCAACGAGTCACCACTAAACGTGTAATGTATAAACATTTCCTCATAAAAACTTCCAGTACTGTGTACAAAGACATGACCCATGTGTTCATCCAAACCTAAGAAGTATCCAGCCCTACTTGATCTTAAACTCTTTTGTAATTAATTAACTGCCTACTATAATGACCCCACTAATTATGTAATTCCTCTGCTGTATGTCTTCAGAAGAATGGCTTCTTAAATTCAATAAACCGTAATTCAACTATTTTCACTTGCACGCAAACATACACGTAAACATACAGACATATACAGACAAGCACATATTTCTATACAAACGTGCAAGCACATGTACACACATGGAGACGTACATACGTACGCATACACATTTTCAAACATGTACACACTCATCCATACACACATACAGACTTTCAGACATACTTGGGTGTGTCTGTGTATACACACACACACACATACACACACAGGGGTAAAGACAAGGTACATTCATACAAGGTTAAGAGACGGGGCAACACAAGTGTGAAACTCTCTCCCCGCAACACACAAATAGTAAACACAAGCAGTAATCACAAACAGTAATCATTAGCAGTAATCACAAATTGTAATCACTAGCAGTAATCACAAATAGTAATCACCATCAGTAATCACAAATAGTAATCACCAGCAGTAATCACAAATAGTAATCACTAGCAGTAATCAATTAGTAATCACCAGCAGTAATCACAAATAGTAATCATTAGCAGTAATCACACACACACACACACGAAGCAGTTACACAGACACAGAAATGTCTGTTGACCCGATGGTACTGTGGACACGGCCGCCCTCCCACAGCACAGACAGAAGGAGGTCTGTATGGTACTTAAGAGCTACTATTCCCTTGTTCAGAGATAAACAAAGACGCCGTTATGGCCTCGGGCAAATGCGGATGCATCCGGATTCACGGCTTCAACCCGGATCTTCTCCCCCCCCCCCCCTTACCTACCTACGAACGCCTCTGACGTCATAAGAAATGTGGAATAAATGGGCCTTGCGCAAGGGGGATGTAAGGACGGTCATGTGTGTAGGTGTTGACATCAACCACGTACACACACACGCACACACACACACACACACACACACACACACACAGTATTGACTTTAGGTAGTGAAGTTCGACTCTGTCTCTCCCTCTCTCTCTCTCTCTCTCTCTCTCTCCCCATCAGTGGAAAGAAGGGCTGTTGGCGTGCCCTTCAAAACAACAGCCAATTAACTAAAGGGGAAACGAATGAGGTGATGATTAGACAGTGGAATTACTTGCCTTAACGCGGGACGTACGTACTATAACTGGAATAATTCGCGGTGAAAGACCTTAGATTATTAAGCTTACCGTAGGAGAGCAGGGATGATGTCAAAGATGTCAAGAACGACGAGTCAGGGTACGTCTAGTAGTGTAAAGTTAAGGTACACTTAAGCACGGTACTGTTTGTAGAGGGAGGTACACTTAAGGATGGTACTGCTTGTAACGAACGCTTAAGAATGGTACCGTTTGTAAGGCAAGGTACGCTGAGGTGAGCATGGTACCGTCTGCAATGCAAGGTACACTGAGGTAAGCAAGTTACCGTCTGCAATGCAAGGTACACTGAGGTAAGCAAGGTACCGTCTGCAATGCAAGGTACACTGAGGTAAGCAAGGTACCGTTTGCAATGCAAGGTACACTGAGGTAAGCAAGGTACCGTTTGCAATGCAAGGTACACTGAGGCAAGCAAGGTACCATCTGCAAGGCGAGGTACACTGAGGCAAGCAAGGTACCGTCTGCAAGGCAGGGTACACTTACACTTCATGCCACTCACTACCAATGTTAATAAACGTCAAAGGCCGTCTGTGATTGGCTGATGATGATCTGTGTTGGGCCAATCACGGTCGGTCATCACTCAGCGTTCCTTCGGCCGCTCTGAAGTGGCCTCCTTGCGTGCGGAAATTGAAGGATGATGTTTGGAGTGTGCCCGCCCACCCCTTCAGGGTGAGGAGCCTCCTGGCTCTGAGGATGTATCTGCAGGAGGCGCTGAAGAAGTCCCTCCAGATTAGGTGGTCATGGAAAAGCTTCTGGAGGCCTTTGAGGAGGAAAGGGACACTCCTCCAGGCCCCTCGAGGCGACCCTGACGAAAGATCCGGAGGGTAGGCCCTGAGCTGGGCTTTGGCTTAGGCCCTTGGAAGGATTCTGCGGGCCCCGAAGGAGGCCTAGCTAAATCAAAGCACACGAGGAAGTTTTTAAAAAGAAGGCTATGAGAGGTTCTCGTCCAGAGGCTATACGAGGGACGGTCTGAAGGTCTTAAAAGAAAAACGATCCTTAAAGACGTCTTTGAATTTTCTGAGGGAGGCCTGGGGGGGGGGGGGGAAGGCCCTAAAGGAAGCACTCGCAGGACCCCTGAAGAGGTTCTGAAAGAGGCCCTGAAGGCGGTCCTGAAGGAGGCCCTGAAGTAGGAACCTGAAGAAGGCCCTGAATGAAATACTGGACAGACTAGAGGGATCCCCTGAGAAAGAAGAGTTTTACGGAGGCCTTCACGGGGGGGAACTACCCTGACGGAGGCCCTGAAGGTGGGAGTGAAGGAGACCCTGATAATGGCCCCGAAGGAGACACTGAAGGCGACCCTGAAGGAGACGCAGGAGGAGGCACTGAAGTGACCATTAAATCCAGTTCAACATAACCAGCGACAGACGTCCGCCATTTGTATCCTACTGAGGAAGAAGAGGCAGGGAAGCATGACCTGGAACGGAGCAAGAACTGGAACGTAAGGGAAACTGGAATGGAGCTAAGACGAGCTGGAATGTACGGGAATATAAGGGAACACGGAGGAATGAAGCGGGACAAGGAATGGACTGCAACAAGAACGGGGAAAGGAGCACATCAGGCCCGAATATTTGACAAGAACTGGGACAAAAACTTGGGCCTGGAAGTGAAGGAAGTGGAACGAGACAGAGCCTGGAACGGCAGAGCCAAGAATTGGAGCAAGACTGTGAACCATAAGCTAGGAGTTTGCAATTCGGGTTCTTAGGGAGGAGTGAGCGTGGGTCGATAAGAAAGAGGGACAGCATTAACCAAAATTGGATTTACGACCATATGGGAAAATAGTGTCTGTGTGTGTGTGTCTGTGTGTGTGTGTGTGACTATTCATGGACGTGATAATCCGATAATATTATGCCACCGAGAACGATTATAATCTCCTTCTCTCTACACACAAAATAGGTATTATAGTCCCGGGGCAATAACTAACTTAAGCCTCCGCCTTCTCTCCGCTGGGGACCTACTGATTCACCCATTACGGGCGGAAGTCCCGTAATTTACGAGTCCTTTCCTCGCCTCTTTTGCATAATAATCCACAGATGTCGACCATATTCGAGTAATTTCAACCCCACCTCCCCGCCCCCCTTTCCCTTAGCCCCAGGACCACAACCCCCCCCACCCCCCACCTCCAAGCTCCCCTAATAGCCTTCTGAATACCCCAGCGCCCAGCCCCACCACCAGTATGGGTTACACATACCCCAGGATGAGCGTCGCCCGCGCTCTCATCTCCCTCGCTAATCCTCCATTTAAAGCAGGTCAAGAGAGGCTTATATTCAGCACGAAAAAAGAAAAAAATCGTACCCTTGTCTCCCTCTCTTATCTCTCTTATATATATATATATATATATATATATATATATATCACGAAATAGTGCATAGGAACGCGCACTACCATATAACATGTAGACCTCGAACAGCCAGGATACGAACCTGGGTCCACAGCGTGGAAGGCAGGAGCGCTACCGCTCGGCTATGATCGCCCCTAACGGGGTATTCGATGTACTTAAGTATTTGAAGAGCTATCAGCGACTAAGCAGAGCCTCTGGTCAGTGCCATGCTGTGTGGCAGGCATTGCAGTGTATCGCTTGCTCTGAAGTGTCTAAGTGCATTAACTATATTTCCCTTACACTTGCGAATTAAAGTGTTGTAGTCAGTATCAGCAGGTGTGTTAGGATGCGTGACCACATCATTTCCACAAGTGTTATTAGGATTAGATATCAAATGTAAGAGTATTCGCAACCTTTCCTTAGCTTACCGGAAAGTGGGCAGTCACAGTATGCTTGGCAGTCCACTGGCCTAGTTGGGTCATAAACATCTTTATTAAGGGGTTTCACAAAAACCATGGCTATGGTCCCCCATGATAATCTTGCTTGATCATCACCGACTCTCAAGTAATAATAACATCAAGCACGATCCGGTCCCTCCCACCTCATCGGGAATGGACCAGTTCCGGAAGAACTGCAACGCAGAGATGCGACACCGACGCCTCCTGTTGCCCATTCACCCAGAGCTCCCGATCATAGACCTTACCTCCGTTCCTCCTGGGTAGTTGGTCGACTGAAACCACTAGAGTAAACGACCCCTAACGATTAGGTCAGGGGCCGGGTAGTTATACCCCAAGGGTCGTGAACCAGCGCATGGCAGTAAATTTCCCCCCCCTGCCTGGCAACACAGTCCGGCACCATAACCTGATTAACATGGTCAATGGCGCCCCTGTTATTGGCCAGGACGACTCGGGTTATCATAGCAATAACATAGCCGCGAATCAGAGGCGAGAGTTCTTGACACAGCACTGCGTTGGGGCAGGACCTCAGGAGGCAATAAGAGTGAAGGGGAGAGTGTCTGAATGTGATATATAGTGATATGATACGCTCAGCATCATCCCCCAAGATAACCTCAAACAGAGGAGGTAAAGAGAGGTCACTAAGATAACCTCTACCCAATATAACCTCCCAAAAGAGGCTCTGGAGGTAGAGGTCATCAAGATAACCTAACCTAACCTTTAAACAAGAAAACTTAAATCTTAAAATTAGAATTCATCGCTTCGACGCTTTCCATACATGCATGTGTATACATAAACAATGCTTTATACAGATGCATGCACGAAATATATGTCAATACACATTCATACACATGCAAAAAGCACAGCTGCACAGGGCCACATGTATGCGGATGTATACGAGAACAGACAGAGACAGATATAGACAGACAGGTTGGAAGCTCGCCCCTCAACCAAATAACAAGTCTGCTAGGGCCATACGGAAAGCCGACGCGAGCAGCAGGCTTACAGGTAGCTTTTCCAGCTATCGGGACCCGTACCCACTCCAGGGGGCCAGCTCCCATCCAGGAATGACTGGAGCGACCTTCGGCGAAGGTGATCCAGAGAGATTCATAAGAAGAGTAAAGAATGGAAGGTAAGAGGGTTACTAGATGCCAGCCGGGCCAGGACAAACAGTGTTTTTAATCCTGTTGGGGACGCTGGGGCAAGAACCTTGGCCAAGAGGTGGAAAGGGAGCCTTTAAACACAGCGAGCCTTGAGTATAGCGGTTCGAACCCCGAGCGCCACCGGCTCGAGCTTTGGGTACAAGGATTCGAGCCTTAAGGACAACAACTCATGGCCCATCAGCACGACGGTACGTCCCTTGAGTACGGCGGTACATGGGGCGGTATAATGGCCTCCTGGTCTTTGACGTTGAAAAAAAAAAAGGAATTTATTCTCTGCATTTGGTCTACCAAGCGCCATTAGGGTCCTATTACGTGCGTTCGGTATTCCAGAGAGAGAGAGAGAGAGACAGACAGACAGACAGACAGAGAGGGAGAGAGGTGAGAAAAGACCTCATAGACTGACAGACATAGAATAAAAACAAAAAGATAGATATAGTATTGGAACCTCTTTGTCAGTCCCCACAGAGGAGAGATACAACAGACTACAGTATCAACAATTTAGGATTATACTTGCCAAATCCGGTGGTGAAATACATTTTAATTTCACGTTGGTGCATTAATTAATGAATCCCCTCATGATCCAACATCAGTAATACAATATAGAATCCTAAAATCTCTTGTAAATATATTGGTACAGAGAGGTGCTCATTATTTTCCACGAGCCCTGAAATGACATTAAAAACTCTGTTACACGAGCCGTTTTTAACATCGTCAGCAGGTTACATCCGCTTTGTGTTTTTGTGAATTATTTCGGTCATATCTCTTTTTCACCACGAGGATAATCTTTGATTATTCTGTTTATACTCAAGAAGATTAATAGAAGAATAGTGTCCATTAATCAAAACTATAAAATATAGTTTCAGCATAAAGTTATTATGGGAATATTATATTGATATGCTCAAACACGACTCCAGTTTAAATCTGCTTTGATGACTTCGTCTTACTGTAGGTATTAGAAGTGATAAGGACCGCGTCTTTTGTAGGGAAGTCCTTCGAGATAACGTCTTGGGTCCTACGCTCTTGGGTGAACAGACGTCTGAAGCAGGCGGAGGTAGTAGGCCTGTAGCCCGTTGCCATCTATGACGTGGGGGTGGTTCCGCAAGGTAACATCTTGGGTCCTACTCTGTTTTGGCGAAGGGACGCCGCCACACTGACTGGGCCGGCAGGATCTGGGTACCATGACTTTCCAGTCTACTGGGCTCCACTCTCTCTCTCTCTCTCTCTCTCTCTCTCTCCCCATCCATCCATATACACCCCCACGTCGCTCACAACCCGTCCAGAAAGGCAGTTCACTTCGCCCTAACGCACAGGAATCCAGTAACTCGTCTACGGGAAAGGGCTCACAAAAAAAATTAGAGAGACGGTATGGAACAGGTGTTTCTCTTTTTGCCCTTATGAAGAGACCAGACTACACACACACACACACACACACACACACACACACACACACACACACCCCTCTCCACTGCTGTTCGTCTATATGGGGAGTTGGTGAGTGGGTGGAGGTGGGTGGTGGTGAAGTTGCTGTGGCAACTCAGGTGGAGAGAGAGAGAGAGGAGGGGGGGAGAGAGAGAGAGAGAGAGTAGACAAGGCGTCCACCCCTCTCCCAACGCCACAGAAGACACAATCAGATCACATCTAATCAGACGGATGTCTACATATAAGTCCGACCGCGCGCGCGCCCCGGCAGAAACAAAAGGAGGTAAGAGATATCCTTTGTGCTCCTTCCTTTGGGCTCTTTATGCAAATGAGTGTGTTTCTTAACTTATGGCCGCCTCTGGGTCAGACCAACACCCATTCCCCCCTCCCATGACAGCTGATGCATTGGCCACTCATGTCCAAACGACTCTGGTAACCACTTCGCTTAGTACAACACAGCTGGTGTGTGTGTGCGAGTGTGTGTGTGTGTGTGTGTGTGAGTGTGTGTGCTTGACTATATGCTGGCATTTTAATCCCCAAAGTATGTTTCCAACGAATTTTAATCTTAAACAATTTAAAATTCAGTTGATTTTTCTATTTTTTTGCCGACCATCAAATTCTGTCCATAGTATAGACTCACGAGTCTTATAAGCTGACTTTATTTGTCGAGACTTTACCTTGATTTAGCTAATAAAATCAAGAGGGCCCAATTTTCTTCATTAGAAATTGAAGATATGCTTTATTTTGAGATGAAGCTTTTATGAATTGGGTGATCAAAGTGCTCATTAAATCTCTTAATGGGTTGTGATGTGTCACATTGGTCATTCAAATGAATAAATCCTTGTGTTTGAATTGAATTTTGCATAAATGCATCCAATACCCGGGCATATATTTCTGGTCTACAGCTTCGCTTCCACATGAAATATTCGCCATTATTGTCAGAATTTTCCACACGGAGGAGATTTGTAAGAGGTAGACATTTTTCCCTAGATGAAATATTTGTAATCACTGTCAGAATTGTGAACAAAGGAATTTTGCAAGTGTATATATATATATATATATATATATATATATATATATATATATGTATGTATATATAAAATGTTTTTTGCATAAAGGTATTATGGCCTTCCCATATCTTTTCTCTCCCTTTTGGTGTATATATTCAAAATATATGTAAAAAAGTATAATTCACAGTGGTCAGTGGGGTCTTTGAAATGTAAATTTTCACAAACAAGGAGAATTCTTTTTGTTTTATATTTTTACAATGGGTTTTACATGCACAGAAAGCAAAATTGTCTGTGCAACTTCTCGATTATGATTTTCTGAATCATATTTGTGCAATGTACCACGCGTTTTTCTCTGCGCGGATCTCTGAACCTGAATTCTGATAGAGAGAGAGAGAGAGAGAGAGAGAGAGAGCTATATTTAGTTTCTCAAGTGCATTGCTTCATCCATTAGCATAAAAGCAAGTGAATTATATGAGAGGTTTATTGAGCATGGGGCGTAGCCAGAGTTCGATTAGTGGATAATGAAGCCCATGAACCCCCTCCTGGGTAAACTGAGAGGTCGAAGCACGGGTCGAATGAAGGGGTCGAACCAGGTTATTGAACCTTGGGTGGAGACGAGGGTCATAACCACAGGTCGAGTCACGGGCTGAACTCTGCGTCGAGTCAAAGGTTAATTAAGCCAAGTGTCGAACCACGAGTTGAACTGCGGCTCGAAAGACGGGTTTTGAAATCACGGGTTCGAAACGCGAGTCGAACCAGGGTCTGAACCCCCGGCTTGAACCAGAGGCTGAAGCAGGAGTCGAAGCATGTGAAGAGATACACCGTAAATGCATACCTTTTTCTCAGTAAATATTATTCGGTTCTGCATTGAATTCATGAATGTAAATCTACATCATTTCTTGTTGGCGGAAGCAAACTTATTTCTTACGAACAGTTGCGATTCCTTGGCGAGATGGAGACGAGAGTGAACAGGGTTGAACCCTTTTTTGAACACGGAAATTCCTCGACTTCGGAACACACGACGGATTTAATGGACTGGCCTCTTCAGGTCGAGGGTAGGTCGCCATTGTGCTCGAGTCGTCCCCGCCGTGCCCGAGGGTCGCACCGCCGTGCTCAAAGGGTCGTACCGCCGTGCTCAAGGGTCGTACGGTCGTGCTCAAGGGTCGTACCGTCGTGCTCCAAGGGTCGTACCGTCGTGCTCGAGGGTCGTACCGCCGTGCTCGAGGGTCGTACCGCCGTGCTCAAAGGGTCGTACCGCCGTGCTCGAAGGTCGTACCGCCGTGCCCG
>JAYMFT010070844.1:0-14588 GCA_038088735.1 Panulirus argus
CACACACACACACACACACACACACACACACACACACACACACACATACACACACACACACACACACACACACACATCCATGATCAAGTGCACAGTCAAGCAAGTCAATAGCTTATTTTTCCCATAGCTAAGTGTATGTCAACAACTATATTACTGTAGCGCAATGAATGTGAAAATATTTATCACTTAACGTTCACCATTAAATACGTGTACATAATATAAGTCAACATAGTATTAAGTGTTACTGCAGTTTAACAAGTATATAACTTTACATCACTTAATGTTCACCAGTGAACACATGATGTTACTGCAATTCAACCATTATGTAACGTTACATCACTGAACGTTCAACTAATCACCAGTGAATGTTTAATGTGTGAAACATGAAATTTGCTCTGTAAAACTTCCTGTGCTGTGTATATAGATTTCATTCATGTTCTTATCCAAATGGTAGAAGTATTCAGCCTCACCTTGATCTAAAGCTCTTAAGTGGTTCATTAACTAGTTACTACTATGACCCACCAGTTATGTAATTTTATCACTATATTTTTAGTTGAATGCCTGTCTGAGCTCAATAAACTTTTTCTTTCTTTATTTATCTATTTACACACACACACACACACACAAACGCACACATACAAAAACATACACACACAGACACACACACACGGTTTGAGTCCTGGGTAGGGCAGTTGGCTCACAGCTAGTACCAGCTGTTCATACTCTCTTCAGGGTTGGTCGATATATGGGTCCCTAGCTTAATCTGGTGTGTGTGTGTGTGTGTGTGTGTACACACACACATAGGAGTAAGGACATGGTACAGTTGCGCACAGTTGTGGTTGGCATATTTAGTGTTGCAAACGCTGATCTCCAAGTATAGTGAAGCTCTGTTCGTCTGGATTCGAAGCGTCTCGAGCGTGAGGGGGGATGAAGACGGAGAGGGAAGAGGGTTGGGGGAGACGAGCTATGGTGAAAAAGTTAGGGGAGCGAGAACCAGTAATGTTCGATATATTATGATTACACAATGCTGTAATTTTTATCAGCAAATGATAAGCGTAATTTGTAAAGAGGGAACAAAAAGAAAACGATGTTAGTGAGCACGTATTATGCTCTTCCAAACTTGGCTAAGATTTGTCGTTCGAACACATCAATTAATAATCATTGTTCTCCTCGCTCTGTCCTGATCTTTCCTTCCAATCACAATAAGCGGTTAGGATAAAAGCGGTCAGGATCAACTTTCAGCTGCTTGATATTGACAACGATAAGAAAGCCTACCAAACGTGTAACCTGTTAATATATACAGTATTTTGTTGTGGTGTAATAGGCTCAATGCTTGCTGTTTGAATGATTGATTAATAAAATTCTTGGGAGCTTATTGCTTGCGTGCTTGGTGCAAGCAAATAAGATAGGGCCGGTTAAAGTAATATTCAGGACAGCATAAAGTCCATATCAGTGAGAGGTCTAGCCGTAATGCTTAAACTCGCACTGCCTATGACATAATTACATCGAAGCATGGCATTGATTGTACAGTGATGTGGTAGTGAGAATAATTTCCTCCTTCAGGCCACTTGGCAAGCAGGTAAAGGCTTCAGTGTTGTCGTTAAACTGAAAATAATGATTAAATCTGCCGCATTTTATGAATAGTAATATCAGTGAACTAATGTATGATGCCACGTAGCAACTCCTGCACGTTATTAATACAGCAGAGTTTAAGGCTGTGGCAAGTCTATGTTAACGGGAATGCCTGTATTCTTCATATGCTAAAATATCACAGTAATGAAATCTTTGCCAAGCAAATTATGTCTTGGTTATTGATAATAACCCACGTTATACGGTACTAGTCAGTTTGGAAATAAATGGGAAGTGTAAGAATAGGACTGAGTGGACATAACGCGTGAAACCAGCCAATTACATCATCTTATACAAATGTAAACAGCCAATCACACACAAACCGAGATGTTTTCATACCTTCACTGCTTGAGGTGGAACACTGCTTCTCTCGTGCCCACCATGGCAACACAACAAGATAAGACCAGCTAATTAAGCGCAAGCAAATCATCGCCCTACACGGGACTGGTCTCTCCATTCGGGTCATCGCCAAGCGACTCGGCATCTCCCCTTCCACGGTGGCTAAGTGGATCAGAAGGAACGAGGAAACTGGTGATGTAACAGACATTGGTAAGCTAAACACAGTTTGAATGTAATCATCACTGTATGTAGGGCTATAATTCTGGTAAGCAGTTAGAGGTTATGAGTTTCCATAATTTTAATCTTATTATGAAAAGGAGACCACGGCCACGGCGGCTAACCTCCCGCCAGGAAGACGAGGCCATACTACGTGCAGGACAAGCCCTTCAGCAACGTAGTCAGGATCCGCGTCGACGGAGACTATCCTGCGGCCCTTACATGAGTAGAGAGGTCACTACAGGGTTCTTGCTGTGAAGGAGCGCCTCACCACCCAATACCGCGCTGGCCGCCTCGCCTTTGCTCGCCATTATGTCGCAGAGGACGCGGATTTTTGGTCCCGTGTGGTCTTCAGTGATGAGAGCACTTTTACCAGCAACAACCAAGGCAAAATACGCTTGCGGAGACTCGATAACACTAGGTAAGCATAGATATAATTTATACAATACTGGAATGCATGAGCACATGCAAACCATACTGGAAATAGTATGTATATCTGTTTTACTCTCCTTAACAATCATAAAGATGAGCCTCGTCTGTTTCAGTATTAAGACTTAATGTGAACTAATGATGGAGGATGATAGTGACTATGATGCTTTTCATTCATCTGATCTTATATTTTCATTCATGCCATTCTGCAGGCGTGAAACGGCAGTATGTATAAAGATTAAGAGAAATTGATGTTCAAAGTCCTTTATAGTATATTAATCTAAGCCATGTTAATTGTAAAGGAAAATGTTTCTTATAAGAAAGGTTTTATTCATGGTTAAGTAACTGTAGTCTCTTAATAGATCCCTGAAGTACTGCTATGAAACAAGATGTTGAACCATTACACCATCTGTATTTCTCTGCAGATACGAGCGTTTCCTAGAGGAACATTTACGAGAAAGCGCCGAGTGGGCACGTGACAGCGAACGTGTCGGGTGGATCTCCCTGCATGGTATAGTAGACCTAACCAGGAGTGAGGGCAGGTTTACTGCTGCAAAATATATTATTATGAAGGATTTTTTCCTCCCCTGACTCCAGGAGCTTAACCTTACAGATGTTTTAGTGAAAAGTATAATTAACATTATGAATATATGAATTGAATAACCAATCTGTCACATTCTAGCTGGCGTAATATTATAATTTGCCCTAGTACGCGAAGCAAAACAAGTTACCTCTGATGACTCGCTGGGTGACTGGGTTAGAGTGCCGGAAACAGAAGCCAGCGCCAGTAGTACAAAACAACGGAGATGTAAAGGCATTTCACTAACATTGCTGCCCTTAGTCTACTCTTTCCTGTATCGATTTTCTTTTTCTTCCTAATCAACATTTCATGACCCAAAGAGATATTGCTGTAATATTTTCTTCTGGTAATGGAATTACAGCACTAAAAATATTATTGTGTAAGGAAAGACTTTGTAAATACTGTATTTTTTAAAACTAATATTTCCACTCTATCCACCAACTGGTTATCAGTGGAAGGTTCGTCGAACAATGTTGATAGTTAAACTGGCAACTGCTTTTAAACTATACGTATTTAGACTCAATTCCAGGAAGGAATAATGTTGGTAGTCGTGTGCGCCTCTCATACCCCCCTCCCCCCCATACTCCCACTGCAGTCTTCCATTCCCTCGTGGCCTATATTGTCTTGAGATGTAAAGCAGTAGCTCTTGTGTTCTCTATACACCCCACTTCCCTCAACTGCTCAGACTGCACTGTTTTAGCTTGAGCTACAAATATTTGAGCTTGAATATTTCAATCCTCACTCTGCACTACAGTTACAAATAAAATGCTTTTTTTTACCCAGCTTTCATTGTTTGCCAGCGGTGAGGAAAAAAGATATATAGGGCCATGAAGTAAAGATTATTAGAATTTCTGATCAATTGCTGTTGGTAGATTTGGAAGATCGACCACTCTGGCCTTTCTTAATCGAGAAATTACGTTCTTTAACTTGTTTGCTGCCAGTTAGAGAAACTGTTTGGATGTTGTTAACTTTACTTTTAATTCACCTTAACAATATCAAGAATAAACATTATTACCTTCCATTAACCTTGAATACTCTACTTGACCCTGCTATATGACACAACAATTTACCTTAATTATGGTTCAAATATGTTCGCACTGCTGTGCGATGATTCTATTGCCTCGGGTAGGCCAAATATAGTACAATGGATTAGATGTCAACAGAGAAACTGACCAAGCTTTCCACATTGTCTCCGAGGCGTAGGGTAGATTCCTATAAGAGATGAATTGTTGTAATAAAGTGTAGTAGATTTAAGATGTTACGGTAAACCTCACTTCCAGGTGTGTCATTACGTGAAATATCTAATCTTATCAATTAATACCAACAAGGATTATTATGAATCGGTCGTAACCCCTCTATCATTAAAATCTAACAATTTCACGGAGTGACTGATGGCATAACAAAAACGATTAATATCTTACTTTCTTGGATACTCAAGCCAACTGGAAGATCAATAAACACAAAGTTATGGATGTAATTAGATACAAGCAGATGAGCGTTAATTACCATACAGGAAAGGGTGAGGTTCTAATGGCAAATGGGGTTTACTTTTCTTGAAGCTCTGATATTTTAGGAAAAGCAGATTTCAAAATATCACGTGCAGTTCCTTTAGAACTTGCCTTTCATAGGGATGATCAGCTGATTACATGACTGCTATTTGTTCAAAAGGAACACCTGACTGGTTCAGTGTTAAAGCGCAAAGGAGCACACCGCTATAGTGAGAAACCCGGGAGGTCAGCCATATCCCTTCATCTACTGAGCCTTAATGATGAGCCTGCAATTGACAGTATGGGAAGCTCATTAGGGGTCTGAGGCACCGCAAAAGTTGTTGGACAGCTGCAGAGGGTGCAACAGGGTTAGAATAACTGCTGGACTGTAGTGTTGGCGAAGTTGTTGCAGTGATGGTGGTCACTAAGTAAACAAGCATATATTAGCTCGTCATTATGGACGATCAAGGTGAAAAGGATTACAATTAAGAGGATTATGTAGACTGTAAACAAAGACTGTAGACAAGTTTCTCCTTAGTTAAAGTCATCCTGTCGTAAAAAGAGCAACCCCCAATCATTTACACATTTCGAATGGGTAGAAGTATTTTTAAAGTTTCCAAATGTAGAGAAAAACATGCGTGACCCGGCAAGAGAGAGAGAGAGAGAGAGGTGGAAAAGGAATTTGAAGTCGATGTGCCAAAGTATTTCTAAGCTGTAGATAACAGCAAATTACATATAATAGTTAATACTTGTTACAATTCATTATTTGTTTTATTTTCGTAATTATCAATTACACCCTTCGTTTAGTATTACGTTGCACGCATGATATAATCGTAATCACGAATCGTAATCATTGGAATGGATTCCATGTTTTTTGAGGAATCTTAATCGTGATCGATTCCATTGTCTCCAAAGCCAAAGTTACCGTAATCGGTTCCATTGCAAAAGTAATCGTAATCATGATTACATTGTGATTCCTTTCCGACTGTGAAACTCAAGTTTATGCTCTCCACAGAAATTAGTAAATTTGGGGGAAATCAAAAATATGGAATAAGCCTATACTAAGACTGTGAGTGTGACTTAATTATAAAGATTATATAAGAAGTACCCAAGTGTAACGCTGTTAGCAGAGGACGGGAGAGCTAGGAAAGAGAACTGATTACGTTCAGATGGGTCCGGCATCTGGCCAACGAGATATTGTAGGTTTAAAAATACAGCTTTTCTTTTTTTTTTTTTACCTCAATTTACATTGAATTTAGCTATAGCCTTGTAGTTTTGGCATTATTTTGAAGACGCTAACTTTTAATTCTTATTATGTCTGATATTCATGGTCACATTTCAGCCAATGAAACACCTGCTTGGTCTTGTTCTCCTCCGATAATGTAATTTGTAATCGTATTCTATTACAAACCTTTCGAATCGTAATCGTAATCGATTTGACCGCTTTGTGGATGTAATCGTAATCACAGTTTTCCTAAGTAATCGTAATCGTAATCGATTCCATGCTATGCTGTGTAATATCACCTCTGCCTCTGCTAACCCCCTGACCCCTCAGCCCCTCCCTTATCTCCACTATTAGTCACCCCCGGCCTTTTTCGTCTCCTTCTACCTGGCGACCTTGTAAATGATTCGGATCTACGAGTCGACTCCTTCCGGGGTTCACACCTACCAGAATGTTAGGATTGACAACGCTGACTGTACCAGCCAGATCTGTGGACAACTTTACGTACAAACCAGATTAAGAGAGGGACCACCCGATCGTAAACCTCTCTCCCCGTAGCATACAAGAAATATTCACACACCAAGGGACAAGACCGGCCCGGCGCTCTCTGTAGCAGCTTGGCTTTCCTGTGTGACTTTTCCTAACCCCTTCCCATCCACACTTGCGTCCCAGAAATACACTACCTTGATGGAAAAATGTCCTCTTCTTAAAGGCATATAATGTATATGTGATCTTTAAATTATCAAGCAACTGAAATCGGTTATAACGAACAGTGTCACTACATGTAACAGGGAATGCGAGAGGAGATGCGGAAAGGAGCATGCAAGACAATCCGTCCTCGGTCCCACTTATTTAAAAGATAGAGACTGCCTGGCCGAATAGATGGCTCCACGGTAGGTTTGTTTGCAGTAACAGTGCTAGAGGAAATACATTAGCCGGTGGTGTCTTGCTCTTCGTTAAATCTCACCTTAATCGTGTGCTGAAAAATGACGTAGCTGTTGGTAATGTACGGTTCATGTAAAAGAAATTGATGGAATTAGTTTACAAGTCGCCTGTACAGACGCCAGATGAAGATGAAAGACTTTATGACCAGTTAAAAGATATCTGTAAGGAATACGATTAGATCACAGAAAGAAATTTCCACATTCCGGTATCTATGTTGGAGGAACCCTTATCAGTACCTACGGAGGTGGGCTCCACCCCAACTCTCTTCATTGTGCCCGAATACGACTTGTTGAAAACCTCCTCGCGACGGTATCACATTACGACGTTGGATTAAAGTACTTCTCTATCAACATAATTTGTAATGCTGGTCAACATGAGAGTCATGAATAAATACCAGCTTTTAGACTTGCAAATATTAATGAAATTCGAATCGTTCTTGACTGGAAAATCTGAGAGGATATCATCAATGAAAATTATATGGATCTAGCTTGGAAAAGATTCCGCAAAACATCTAAGATAGTAAAGGCAACTTATGTGCCAGAGCATAACACTCACTCATTTTCCAAATTAATCCAAAGATGGGGAGCAGAAAATTGTAAAACTGCCCGTTTCTTAAGAAAGTAGCACATTAAAAAATGAAAAGAACAATAACCAACATAAAAGAGTAGTATATGTAAAGTTGCGTAAAAAAAATTAAGACATATATCAAAGTAAACATTATTATGAATGATGGGCCATATGCATAGTAAGAGTGTATGTGGTCTTAGAAGAATTTTCTTTAACACCCGAAGAAGGTGTTAAAGATTTTTCGGTTGGTGGATGTAGCTTTACGTTGACGGCCTTAATGACCCTGGCAATTGATAGGCCTAAAGCCCAACCAACCAGCCATTATGAATCATCATATCTTAAAAAAGGGTTTCCCTTATTTGCCATCTTTCTTTTTTTTGCCTAGCTTAGCTTATAGCTTAGTGGAGCATTTACCCCCCTTCCCCCAAATTTTATTTCATTTTGTGTGTTAACTCTTCTCTTTTTTTGTGTGTGTTTACAGGCAAGTGAGTGTTTACCGGTGTTTCTGGTGTTACTGGATCGCAGGTACATTTTACGAAGGCTGGTTGGGTGCGCCCAATTTTCATTGAGAGGTGATCGCGGGAGAACTCAACCCGGCCTTGTGCGTCCGGCCCTACTTTGAGTCGCTTTTCTGTCTGAATAGCTGCCTCATCTTCTTTTTAAAGAAGAGGTACAGTGTTTAAGGTATCCTTTGTTTGGAGTGGTACGCCACCCCAGAACTTGGGGCCTCGCTCCATTAGGATGTTGACCGACCTATGCTTGACATAAAGTCAAAGAACGAGGAATTTGTAATGTTACATGAGACCAGTTCAACAACTCTAGCTTCCCTTCAACCCCCTCCTCATCAAGAAAGTGATTGATGGCTAGACTGGTGCTGTTGAAATGGTAAGGAAACTGGCAAGTGGTGACCTTCTGATTAATGTCAAATCGTCGAATCAAGTTGCGGACCAACTTAAGCTTAAAATGTTCCATTCATAAGATGTTGTGGCTTTCATTCCGGTGACAATGAATTCATGTAAAGGAGTAATCTTCTTTCCTGATGCCATGGACATGAGTAAGGACGACATTCTGAAGGAACTCACGGACGAGGAAGTGATCGCAGCTCGATTCATAACAATATTAATTGACAGTGAGCGACGTAGAACCCCCCATATCACTTTAAAGTTCGAAAAATCAAGACTGCCGAAAGACATTGCCATAGGTTATATTAAGGTGTCTGTAAGACCTTACATACCACACCCCTTGCGATGTTTCAGGTGCCAAAAATACGGCCACGGTGAAAAGTCTTGTACTCCTCCATCTCGTTGTGGAAAGTGTGCCAGCGAGGACCATGTTGCTGATAATTGCACGGCCAAGGTCGTACTTTGTGTTAACTGTGGGGGCAACCACCCAATCTCGTGCCGAGAATGTCCTCGGTACAAGCTTGAGAAGGAAGTCTGTGCGGTTAAAGCAAAGGAAAACATTTCATATGGTGAAGCAAGGAAGAGGGTGAGGGAGACTCACGAGACTCGCAATCCCAATGAATCTTATGCTTCGGCAGTGAAATGTAAGCCGGTGATGGTCACAATTGCCACGCAAACACCGCGAATTGCTGAACCACGCTCCAACACTCCAGACGAATCATTTAAAAAAGAAACTGACACTGAAACGGACTCTGACGATAGTATAGACAAAGACTCGTACTCCAAAGCCACCTGCTCAGCTCGACCAAAATAAAATGAAAGAGCACAAAATGAAATTCACCAAACTATATAAAGATAATATGTCATATGTCGTCGTTCTTATGGCTCCAATGAGGAAGACTACCAAGCCTTCCTCGGTGGAATCTGTGGAATCAATGGACGATGAAACCGTCTCCACTATCAGGAGCCGATCCCGTTCCCCCTTAGACGCGTCTAATTATAAAAAAAGGGCTCACAAGGCTGGCCGGCTAAAGAAATCTTAAACCAACGCATTCAATATCATTTAATGGAATTGTAGAGGTCTTGGGAACAAACAAGCACAACTGTCACTGTTGCTTGCAATATATAGGCCATCCGTTATTTGTCTACAAGAAAGCAATCTGAACAGCACAGTCGAAGGTTGTGCTGTTTTAGATAACTGTCACCCGTATTGAAAAGATGATCATAGGGTAGCCATTTATGTACATCAAAGCTTACCCCACTCAGGAGTGGCTTTATATTCTATTCTAGAAGCCGTCGCATGTAGAGTAAGATCTAATAATACGTACCTGGCCATTTGTTCAATTTACTGTCCCGGTTCCAGTGCACTTGATGATGATGAGTTCACTTCACTTTTAGTCAGTTACCCCGCAAAGAATTAGTTCTAGATTTTAATGCTCATCATCATCAGTGGGGAAGTATACGGGCAGACTCTCGTGGGAATCAAATGGTAACTTATATCATTCTAATCTCGTTCTTCTGAGCGATGGTAGTGGAACTCGTGTAGACTATCGGACAGGAGATATCTCAGCCATCGACCTATCTTTGTCATCTCTAGATATACTAAATGACATCACCTGGGGTACTTATGACTACTACTTGGGAAGTGACCACTTGCCAATCTGTCTTTCATATACATGCGACATTATCACCAGACCATATCAGCTTAGATCTAATAATAAGAAAGCAGACTGGGTGTCATTTTCAAGACAAGCCGTCTTAGATATATCCGGAGATGACATTGTTTCAAAGGTCGAAAGTGTGACCAATACCATCCTCAGGACTGCTGAGGCCTCTATTCCTAAGATCCCTACAATTTCCACAAAGCGTAGAGTTCCTTGGTGGACACCAGATTGCCGAAATGCACTGCGTGAGCGTAATAGTAGATACAGGATTTTCGACAAAGAGCCTTCAGATAACAACTTCATTGCATATAAAAAAGCGAGGGCTCAAGCAAGAACAATACGAGAAGCCAAAATAGACTCCTGGCTTAGCTATGTTTCAACTGTCAATAAAGACACATCAATCAGTCAGGTCTGGTCCACAATAAAGAAGCTAACCCAAAAATGCAAACAACTCTCCATCCCCCAACTCACCACGCAAGACGGCACCACCATCGACGACCCAGTTGACACAGCCAACGCTATCGCCAGGAGATTCCCAGACAAGTAGCTCGGTCAATTACGATCGACAATTATTACATCACAAATGTCAGGCAGAGCAAACAGTGATTGACTTGGTCACAGAAGATGAAAAGGAACTATATAATAATTCATTTACTTTTAAAGAATTACTTCTTGCCCCGAAATTCTTTAAAGATTCAAGACCAGGGCCTAGCGGGATAACCTACGAGATGATTCAGCATCTTAGTCAGGCTAACCTGACTAAGCTGTTAGCACTGTACAATGAGATTTCTCGCGACACTTGCCAGATGTTCTGGTATTATTGTACAGGGGAACCTAGTGGTAGCACTAGGATCCCGATTCCTCTGTCAAGGAATAAAGTATAAAACCTGAACTGAACTGAAATGAGATTTGGACGTCTCGAATGTTTCCAAACTCATGGCACTTTTGGCACGTCAACCCGATCCCAAAAGGTTCTGGACACCTTACGAATATCAATTTGTTTCGACCTATTGCACTGAAGAGCTGTATTTGTAGGGTCATGGAAAGAATGGTTAAGAAAAGACTTATCTTTTTATTAGAATCGCACAATTTATTGAATGATCAACACTGAGCATTCCGTAAACACAGAAGCACAATGGATCTTTGATAGATTTAGAACACAATATTTCAGACACATTTATAAAGAAAAATTTCTTAATTGGAGTTTTTTTAGATGCAGAAAAGGCCTTCGACATGACATGGCGAAACGGAATCTTAAGAAAACTTTATACTATTGGTTTAGGAGGATCTTTACCTATTTTTGCTATAAACAAAAATTGTTGCATCTAACGTAATCTCGGACACATTTGTCCAGGAAAATGGGGTGCCGCAAGGCAGCGTTCTGAGTCCTACATTATTAAATATTATGATTAATGATATTCTGTCTCCAGCCTCCGTCCCTCGAAACCTTAAATACTCACTTTATGCAGATGATTGTGCAATATGGCACTCCTTGCCTAATACACAGTTTTCGGCTGAACAGGTTCAAGTTGCACTTGAGACCGTTCATCACTGGGCGCTACAGTGGGGATTTAGGTTTTCACCAGCTAAAAGCGTCGTTGTTGTTTTTACCCGAAAAAATAAACTCCCGAATTTGCAGCTAGAATTAGACAACAACTCGATTCCCTTCCGCAATAACGTAAAATTTCTCGGTCTAAACTTTGACCAGAGGTTAGATTGGAAAAATCCTATAGATTATTTGATAGTAAATTGTAATGAAAGGTTAAATATTCTTAATTATCTCTCGGGTTCATTTTGGGGAGCCGACAGGAAATCTATTAATGTTGTACAAGGCCCTTATTAGAAGTAAACCAGACTATGGCTCTCAGGTGTATGCTTGTGTAAGCGACTGTACCTTGAGAAGATTGGATGTGCTGCAGAATATAAATGCTTGCGAATGTGTTCTTGGAGCCCTATCCTGTACCAGAGTTCCGCGATTGGAAGTTGAGGAAAATATTCCTCCTCTCCGGTTGCGTCGCGATGAATTAATGTTAAAGTGTGGCATTCTGATGGCCAGGAGAAGAAACACTACTGCCTGTCGCCTTCCACAACAATACGAAAAGTTCGTCGACAGAGGCGTCAGGCCCTTAGCCCTCAGAATACACTTCCTCAGTGAGAATTCTTGTCTGAAAGTGCAAGAAGTGGACACGCTGGTTAGAAATAAAATACCTCCTTGGGAGGAGACCAGGTTAAAGATTAAGACCAATTGGCTCCCAGTGAAGAAAAGGAATGCTCCGGAGAGTGAGGTACTCCAGCGATTTCGTAATGTTATTACAAATCATTCGTCATATGTCCACTTCTAAACAGATGGCTCCATAACAGGTATATTTGTGGGTGCAAGCGTATGGTCGAGCAAATGTTCTCTTAGGTACAGGCTACCGAACCATACATATGTCTTTTGTGCGGAATTGTTTGCTATTGATAAGGTCATATATTATATGCTTAATGTAATTTATATTCAAACAGTTATTTTTTTCCGATTCTTTATCAGCTCTTAAAGCTATAGGCTCTGGTCACACTGAGTCAAATGAAGTTCAGGGTAACATCATTAATGAATTGAATTTATGTAACAAAGATATCATCTTGATTTGGGTGCCTGGTCATTGCAACATTTACGGCAATGAATAGGCAGACTGGTTGGTTGAGTCGACCTCAGAACTCGAGGAGGTCGTTCTGATCCCTCGGGAGCTGGGGTTCTGCCTTTCCTTGGGAAGGAATTCAATATTTCTTTTGTGGCAAAGTCAGTGGACCAACCTGACCATTAATAAGAAATTTAAGCCGGAAGTAGCGGACTGGATGACCTTATACAGGAGGAACAGAAGGGAGGAAGTCGCTCGAGCCCGTCTACGTCTCAACTCCATAAACAGCACCCACCTACAGCCTTACATCAATGGAGCTTTTCCACCAAGATGTGAGACATGCCAAGCAATCCTCACAATAGACAATCTTCTCTTACAATGTAAGCAATACTATGAATAAAGGAAAAGAAATTATGAACAATTTTAAAATCAAGAAAATAAACTTCACCATCTACAATCATTTTGGTGAATATATAAATATAATAAACAAACTGATTATCTTTCTCAAGGAAACGGGGCTATCTTCGGAGTGTGACTACTTCTGCTTTGGGCTGGCTGTGTGGTGGACGAAGGTATTTGCTCATTATGCTGGCCTGGAGCAGGGGTGGTTTGGCTTGGAGCTGGTTCCGTTATGGTGTCGAGCCGGCAAATTGCCGTTGTTTATATTTCATACGTGCTTCATGCCAAGGTGAAGGCCTGTCTCTAATCTGTCCTAACTTTTCGCAGTCCTTATGGCAGCTGCACCACTGGATGCCGTGTCGACTGGGTGGTGTTTGCTGCCACGTTGACACAATACCCACTTGCCAACTTTTTATTACCATGTATATATCTGCATATTTTTTTCTTCTCCTATAGGTTTAGATAGGGCTTATAGGCAATCATAGGGACTTTATACAGTCAAAAATCCAAAAGGGTTGCAGGCCTAATGACCTTACTCATAGGTCGCTTGCCGTTAAACCCAACAACGCAAAGCAAAGCAATGCATTTTGAAGCGTATATCGTGAAAAGTAACGAAAGAAACCCCAAGGAATTGATGATTATCTTAGAAGCAAAATAACATTACCAAGATCACTGGTCCATCACTTACGAATAACGGTGATTTGGTTCAAAACAAAGAAGTCATTGCAATGATCTTAAATATTATCTTTTTTTCATCAGCACACACTACTGCAGACACAATTCGCATTCCGATACCAGTTCCATTGCTAGGAGAATAAAGCATTCTACAAAATAATGATATGCAGTTGAGGATATACAATTAGCTCGAAATGGAATGAAGTTCTATAAAAGGGCAGACCCAGGTATATTGAATATGAGAACAATGAGACACTAAAATTGAAATTGTTCATCCTTTGGCTAACTTTTAGTTGTTTGTAATGTTATTTGGTACGAGGTAAATTCTTGGAATAGGAATTTAGCCAATGTAACATCAGTGCTCGAAAAACGTAATAATTCCCTCCCAAAAAGTATTCTTCCAATTAGGTTAAAGTTTGTGGTTCTTAAACTTATGAAAGCCATCACTCGAAACTTTTATTCTAGATTATTTAGAGGATCACAATTTAATCAACAATTTTCAGCACGGTTTTCGATGAAATCATTCATGCTTCACAAACATGGCTGATTTGTTTAACATCTATGCAACATGAATGATGAAAGTAAAGTGGACGATATCATCTATTTAGATTTTCATGTAATATTCGATAAAACTCCTCAACAAAGGTTACCAGTGAAAGTAAAGTCACATGGTAAAGATGTGGTTATCCTTTAGTGTGTATAACTGGTTGACTGACCAACCAAAATAGTATTGATTGACGGTCAAGCCTCAGATGGTTAGATTTAACGAGTGGTGTACACTCGCTCAAAAAACTATCGCGCAGGTGGGGTGCGATGTTTCTGTAAATGATCGCTACAGCCCATGATGCCTCGGGAAGGTTGGTATGCCTTTCTGTGTGGCCAGGAAATGAATAACGTATGATTTCTTTCTATTTAA
>JAYMFT010070855.1:0-14588 GCA_038088735.1 Panulirus argus
GTAGGTTGTAAATCTCAATACAATATGGGAGGGTGTGAGGAACCAGTGGGGGATAAACCTCAAAACAATATGGGAGTATGTGAGGAACCAGTGGGGTATAAACCTCAGTACAATATGAGAGTGTGTGAGGAAACAATGGGGGATAAACTTCAATACAATATGGGAGTGTTTGAGAAACCAGTGCTGGAAAAACCTCAGTAGAATATGGAAGTGTGTAAGGAAACGAAACGGGGATGAACCTTAATACAATATGGGAATGTGTGAGGAACTAATGGGGGATAGACCTCAATACAATATGGGAGTGTGCGAGGAAACAGTGGGGGATAAAAATCAATACAATATTGGAATTTGTGAGGAACCAGTGGGGTATAAATCTCAATACAATATGGGAGTGTTTGAGAAACCAGTGGGGGGTAAACATCAGTACAATATGGGAGTGTGTGAGGAACCAATGTGGTATAAATATTAATACAGTATGGGAGTGTGTGAGGATCCAGTGGGGGATAAACCTCAATACAATATGGGAATGTGTGAGGAACCAGTGTGGGATAAACCTCAATACAATATGGGAGTGTGTGAGGAACCAGTGGGGGATAAACCTCAATACAATATTGAAGTGTGCGATGAACCAGTGGAGCATTAACCTCAATAAGATATGAGAGTGTGTGAGGAACCATTCGGGATAAACTTTAATACAATATGGGAACGTTCGAGAAACCAATTTGGAGTAAATCTCAATACCATATGGAAGCGTGTGAGGAACCAGTGGGGTATAAACCTCTATGCAGTATGTGAGTGTGTGAGGAAACAGTGGGGGATAAACCTCAATACAATATGGGAGTCTGTGAGAAACCAGCGGGGGATAAGGTTCAATACAATATGGGATTGTGTGAGGCACTAGTGGGGTAAAACCTCAATACAATATGGGAATATGTGAGGAACAAGTGGGGATTAACCTCAATACAATATGTGAGTGTGTGAGGAACGAATGGGTTATAAATCACAATACAATATGGGAAGATGTGAGGAAGCAGTGTGGGAGAAACCTCAATACAATATGGGAGTGTGTGAAGAACCAATGATGGGTAAAATTCAATACACTATGGGAGTGTGTGAGGAATCAGTGTGAAGAACCAGTGGGCAATAAATCTTAATACAATATGGGAGTGTTTTAGGAAACAGTGGGGGATAAACGTCAATACAATATGGGAGTGTGTGAGGAACAAGTGAGGGATAAACCTCAATACAACTTGGGGGCGTGTGAGAAACCAGAGAGGGATAAGCCTCAAAACAATATGAGAGTGTGTGAGGAGCCATTGGGGGATAAACCTCAATACATTATGGGAGTGTGTCAGGAACCAGTGGGGTATAAGCCTCAATACAATATAGGAGGGTTTAGGAACCAGTGGGGTATAAACCTCAATACAATATGGGAGTATTTGAGGAACCATTGGGGGATGAACCTTAATACAATATGAGAGTGTGTGAGGAAGCAATGGGTTATAAAGTTCAATACAATATGGGAGTGTGTGAGAAACCAGTGGGTGATAAATCTCAATACAATATGGGAGTGTGTGAGGAACCAGTGGGGGATAAACCTCAATACAATATGCGAAAGTTTGAGAAACCAGTGGGGTATAAACCTCAATGCAATATGGGAGTGTGTGAGGAACCAGTGGGGGATAAACCTCAATAAAATATGGGAGCGTTTGAAAGACCACTGGGGGATAAACCTCAATACAACATGGGAGTGTCTGAGGAAACAGTGGGGGATAAACCTCAATACAATACGCGAAAGTTTGAGAAACCAGTGGGGTATAAAACTCAATACAATATGGGAGTGTATGAGGCACCATTGGGGGATAAACCTCAATTCAATATGGAAACGTGTGAGAAACCAGTGGGGGTTAAACCTCAATACAATAGGGAAGTGTGCGAAAAACCAGTGGGGTATAAATCTCAATACAATATGCGACTGTATGAGAAACCAGTGGGGGTTAAACTCTACTCAATATGGGAGTGTGTGATTAACCAGTGTGGGATAAACCTAAATACAATATGAGAGTGTGTGAGGAAACAATGTGGGATAAACTTTTATGCAATATGGGAATGTGAGCAGCCAGTGGGGTACAAACCTCAGAACAATATGGGAGTATGTGAAGAACTAGTGGGGGATAAACTTCAATACAATATGGGAGTGTGTGACAAGTCAGTGGGGGATAAACTTCAATACAATATGGGAGTGTGTGAGGATCCAGTGTGGGATAAACCTCAATACAATATGGGAGTGTGTTAGAAACTATTGGGGGATAAACCTCAATACAATATGGGAGCGTGTGAGGAACCAGTGGGGGGATAAACCTCAATACAATACGGGAGTGTGTGAGGAACCAGTGGGGATAAACCTCAATACAATATGGGAGCGTTTGAGGAAAAATTGAAGGATAAACCTCAATATAATATGGGAGTGTGTGAGGAACAAATGGGGGATAAACCTCAGTACAATATAGGAGTTTGTGAGCAACCATTGGAGTATAAACCTCAATACAATATGGGAGTTTGCGAGGAGCCAGTGCGGTATATACCTCAATACAAAATGGGAGAGTGTGAGGATACAGTGAGGGATAAACATTAATACAATATGGGAGTGTGTGAGGAACCAGTGAGGTATAAACCTCAACACGATATGGGATTGTGTGAGGATCCAGTGGGGAATAATCATCAATACAATATGGGAGTGTGTTAAGAACAAATGCGGGATAAACCTTAATTCAATATGGGAGTGTGTGAAGAACAAGTGCCGGATATACCTCAATACAATATGGGAGTGTATGAGGAACCAGTGGGAATAAACCTCAATATAATATGGGAGAATGTGAGGAACCATTGGGGGACAAACATCACTAACATATGGGAGTGTGTGAGGAACCAGTGCGGGACAAACCTGAATACAATATGGGAGTGTTTGAGGAACCAGTGGGGAATAAACCTCAGTACAATATGTGAGTGTGTGAGGAACCAGTGGGGTATAAACCTCAATACAATATAGGAGTGTGTAAGGAATAAGGGGGGATAAACCTCTATACAATATGGGAGTGTGTGAGGAACCAGTGGAGAATAAACCTAAATTGAATATGGGAATATCTGTGGAACCAGTGGGTGAAAAACCTCAATATAATATGAGAGTATGTGAGAAACCAGTGGGGGATATATCTCAATACAATATGGGAGTGTGTGACGAACTTGTGAGGTATTAACCTCAATACAATATGGGATTGTGTGAAGAAACAGTGAGGGACAAACCTCAATACAATATGGGAATGTGAGAAGAACCAATGGGGGAAAACCTTAGTACAATATGGGAGTGTGTGAGGAACCAGTGGGAGAAAAACCTTAATACAATATGGGAGTGCGTGAGGAACCAATGGGGGATAAACCTCAGTACAATATGGGAGTGTTTGAGGAACCAGTGGAAGATAAATCTCAATACAATATGGGAGTGTGCGAGGAACCAGTGGGGGATAAACCTCAATACAATATGGGAGTGTGTGAGGAACCAGTGGGGTACAAAACCTTAATACAAAATGGAAGTGTATGAAGAACCAGTGGGGGAAAAACCTCAAAACAATATATGAGTGTGTGACGAACTAGTTGGGGATAAACCTCAATACAATATGGGAGTGTGTTAGGAAACGGTGGGGGATAAGCCTCAGTGCAATATGAGAGTCTGTGAGGAACAAGTGAGGGATAAACCTCAGTACAATATGGGAGGGTATGAGGGGGATAAACCTTAATACAATATGGGAGCGTGTGAGAAAACAGTTTGCAATAAACCTCAATACAATATGGGAGTGTGTGAGGAACCAGTGGGGTATAAACCTCAATAAAATATGGGAGCGTGTGAAGAAAATGTAGGGATGAAACCTCAATACATTATAGGAGTATGTGAAGATCCTGTGGGGTATAAAACTCAATACAATATGGGAGTTTGTGAGGAACGAATGAGGTATAAACCTCAATACAATATGGGAGCATATGAGGAACCAGTGGGGGATAATCCTCCATACAATATGGGAGTATGTGAGGAACCAATGGGGGATAAATCTCAAAAAAATGTGGGAGTGTGTGAGGAACCAGTGGGGAATAAACCTCAATAGAATATGGGAGTGTGTAAGGAATCAAAACGGGGATTAACCTCGTTACAATATGGGAGTATGTGAAGAACCAGTAGGGTATAAACCTCAATACAATATGGGAATGTGTGATGAAATAATGGGGGATAAATTTCAATACAATATGTGAGTGTGTGAGGAAAGAATGGGTTAAAAATCTCAATACAATATGGGAGGGTGTGAGGAACCAGTGGGAGATAAACATCAATACAATTTGGGAGTGTGTGAGGAACCACCGGAGTATAAACCTCAATACAATATGTGAGTGTGCGAGGAACAAGTGGGAGATGAAACTCAATACAATATTGGAGTGTGTGAGGAACTAGTGGGGCATAAACCTCATTACAATATGGGAGTGTTTGAGAAACCAGTGGGGGATAAACCTCAATACAATATGGGGATGTGTGAGGAATCAGTATAAACTTTAATACAAAATGGGAGAGTGTGAGGAAACAGTGGGGGGGTAAACCTCAATACAATATGGGAGTGTGTGAGGAACCAGTGTGGGATAAACCTCCATACAATATGGGAGTGTGTGAGGAACCAGTGGGGGATAAACCTCACTACAATATGGGAGTGTGCCAGGAACCAGTGGGGGATTAACCTAAAGAAATGTGGAATTATGTGACGAACCATTCGGGATAAACCTTAGTACAATATGGGAGCTTGTGAGAAACCAGTTTGGATTAAAGCTCAATACAATATGGGAGTGTGGGAGGAAACAGTGGTGTATAAACCTCTAAACAATATGGGAGTGTATGAGGAAACAGTGGGTGAAAAACCTCAATACAATATGGGAATGCGTGAGGAAGCAGTGGAGCATAAACCTCAATACAATATGGGAATGTGGGAGGAACCAGCGGGGGATAAGCCTCAATACAATATAGGAGTGTGTGAGGAACCAGTTGGGTATAAATTTCAATACAATATGGGAGTGTGTGAGGAAGAAGTGGGGGATAAACCTCAATACAATATGTGAGTGTGTGAGGAAAGAATGGGTTATAAATCTCAATACAATATGTTAGGGTGTGAGGAACCAATGGGGGATAAACCTCAATAGAATATGGGAGTGTGTGAAGAACCAATGGGTGATAAACGTGGGATAAACGGGGGATAAACTTTAATACAATTTGGGAGAGTGTGAGGAAATAATTGGGGATGAACCTCAATACAATATGGGAACTTGTGAGGAACAAGCGGGAACCAGTAGGGGATAAACCTCTATAGAATATGAGATTGTGTGAGAAAGCACTGGAATATAAACCTCAGTACAATATGGGAGTATTTGAGGAACCAGTGGGGTATAAATCTCAATACCAAAGGGGGATAAACCCCAATACAATATGGGAGCGTGTGAAAGACCAGTGGGGGATAGACCTCAATACAATATGGGTGTGTGAGGAACCAGTGGGGGATAAACCTCAATACAATATGCGAAGGTTTGAAAGGCTAATGAGGTATAAACCTCAATACAATATGGGAGTGTGTGAGGAACCAGTGAGGAATAAACCTCAATACAATATGCGAACGTGTGAGAAACCAGTGGGGCATAAACCTCAATACAATATGGGAGTGATTGAGGAACCAGTGGGGGATAAACCTCATTGAAATATGAGAGCGTTTGAAAGACCACTGGGGGATAAACCTTAATACAAAATGGGAGTGTTTGACGAAACAGTTTGGGATAAACCTCAATACAATATGTGAAAGTTTGAGAAACCGGTGGGGTATAAAACTCAATACAATATGGGAGTGTATGAGGCACCAGTGGGGGATAAACCTCAATACAATATGCGACTGTGTGAGAAACCACTTGGGGTTAAACTGTACTCAATATGGGAGTGTGTGATTAACTAGAGTGGGATAAACATAAATACAATATGGGTATGTGTGAGGAAACAATGAGGGATAAACCTTATTGCAATATGGGAGTGTGTGAGGAACCAGTGGGGTAGAAACCTCAATACAATATGGGAGTGTGTGAGGAACTAGTGGGGGATAAAATTCAATACAATATGGGAGTGTCTGACAAGCCAGTGGGAGATAAACTTCAATACAATATGGGAGTGTGTGAGGATCCAGTGTGGGATAAACCTCAATACCATATTGGAGTGTGTTAGAAACCAGTGGGAGATAAACCACAAAACAATACGTGAGCGTGTTAGGAACCAGTGGGGGATAAACCTCAATACAATATGGGAGTGTGTGAGGAACCAGTGGCGATAGACCTCACACAATATGGGAGCGTTTGAGGAAAAAATGGGGGATAAACCTGAATACAATATGGGAGTGTGTGAGGACACAATGGGGTATAAACCTCAATACATTATTGGAATGTGTGAGGAAGAAATGGGGGATAAGCCTCAGTACAATATAGGAGTTTGTGAGCAACCACAGGAATATAAACCTCAATATAATATGGGAGTGTGCGAGGAGCCAGTGCGGTATATACCTCAATACAAAATGGAAGAGTGTGAGATAAACACTAATACAATATGGGAGTGTGTGAGGAACCAGTGAGGTATAAACCTCACCACAATATGGGATTGTGTGAAGAACCAGTGGGGGGTAAAACTCAATATAATGTTGGAGTTTATGAGGAACCAATGGGGTATAAACCTCAATACAATATGGGAGTGTTTGAGGAACCAGAGGGGGAAAAACCTCAATACAATATGGGAGTGTGTGAGGAACAACTGGGGTATAAACCTTAATACAATATTTGAGTGTGTGAGGAACTAGTGGGGGATAAACTTCAGTACAATATGGGAGTGTGTGAGGAACCAGTGTGGAATAAACCTCAATACAATATGAGAGTGTGTGATGAAGCAGTAGGGGATAAACCTCAATATATTATGGGTTTGTGCGAGGAACCAGTGGGGGATTAATGTCGATAAAATATGGGAGAGTATGAGGAACCATTGAGAATAAACCTTACTACAATATTGGAGCGTGTGAGAAACCAGTGAGGGATAAACCTCAAAACAATATGGGAGTGTGTGAGGAGCCAGTGGGGTATAATCGTCAGTACAATATGAGAGTGTGAGGAACCAGTGGGGGAAAACCCTTAATACAATATGGGAGTGTGTGAAGAACCAGTGGGCTTTAAACCTCAATACAATATAGGAGTGTTTAGGAACCAGTGGGGTATAAACCTCAAAGCAATATGGGAGTGTTTGAGGAACCATTGAGTGATAAACCTTAATACAATATGAGAGTGAGTGAGGAACCAATGGGGTAAAAAGCTAAATACAATATGAGAGTGTGTGGGAAACCAGTGGGTGATAAACCTCAATACAATATGGGAGTTTGTGAGGAACCAGTGGGGGATAAACGTCAATACAATATGAGAGTGTTTGAGGAACCAATGTGGGATAAACCTAAATACAGTATGGGAGTGTGTGACGAAACAGCGGGAAATAAACCATAATACAATATAGGAGTGTGTGAGGAACCAGTGGGGGATAAACGTCAAAAAAATATGGGAGACTGTGAGAAACCATGGAATATAAACAATGGAATATAAACCTCACTACAATATGGGAGTGTGTGAGGAACAAGTTTGGTATAAAACTCAATACAATATGGGAATGTGAGAGGAAGCAAAGGGAGATAAACCTCAATACAATATGGGAGTGTGTGAAAGACCAGTGAGGGATAAACATCAATACAATATGGGAGTTTTTGAGGAACCAGTGGGGTATAAACCTTAATATAACATGGGAGTGTGTGAGGAACCAGTGGGGTATAAACCTCAATACAATATGGGGGTGTTTGAGGAACCAGTGTGGGATGAACCTGAATACAATATGGGAATGTGTGAGGAACCACTGGGGGATAAACCTCAATACAATATGGGAGTGTGCGAGGAACCATTGTGGGATTAACCTCAATAAAAAATGGGAGTGTGTGAGGAACCATTCGGAATAAACCTCTATACAGTATGTGAGTGTGTGAGGAAACAGTGGGGGATAAACCTCAATACAATATGGGAATGCGTGAGGAACCAGTGGAGTATAAACATCATTACAATAGGGGAGTGTTCGAGGAGCCAGTGGGGGATAAGTCTCAATACAATATGGGAGTGTATGAGGAACCAGTGGGGTATAAACCTCAATACAATATGGAAATGTGTGAGGAGAGAGTCGGGGATAAACCTCGATATAATATGTGAGTGTGTGAGGAAGGAATGGGTTATATATCTCAGTACAATATGGGAGGGTGTGAGGAACCACTGGGGTATCAACATCAATACAATTTGGAAGTGTGTGAGGAACCAGTGGAGTATAAACCTCAATACAATATGGGAGTGTTTGAGGAATCAACGGGGGATAAGCCTCAATACAATATGGGAGTGTGTGAGGAACCATTGGGGTATGAACCTCAAGACAATATGGGAATGTGTGAGGAACAAGTGGGGGATAAACCTCAATACGATATGTGAGTGTGAGAGAAACGAGTAGGTTATAAATCTTAATACAATATGGGAGGGTGTGAGGAATCAGTGGGGGATAAACCTCAATACAATATGGGAGTGTGTGAAGAACCAATGGGGGATAAACCCCAATACAATATGGGAGTGTGTGAGGAACCATTGGGTGATAATCTTCAATACAACATGGGAGCTTTTAAGAAACCAGTGGGAGAAAAAGCTCAAAACAATATGGGAGAGTGTGAGGAACCAGTGGGGTATAAATCTCAATACAATATGAGAGTGTGTGAGGAACCAATGGGGGATAAACCTCAATACAATATGGGAGTGTGTGAGGAACTTGGGAGGTATAAACCTCAATACTATATGGGATTGTGTGAGAAACCAATGAGGGATAAACCTCAATAGAATATGGGAGTATTTAAGGAAACAAAACGGGGTAAATTTAATACAATATGGGAGTGTGTGAGGAACTAGTGGGGGATAAACTTCAATACAATATGGAAGTGTGAGAGGAAACAGTGGGGGATAAAACTCAATACAATATTGGAATTTGTGAGGAACCAGTGGGGTATAAACCTCAATACAATATGGGAGTGTGTGAAGAACTAATTATGGATAAACCTCAATACATTATGGGAGTGTGTGAGAAAACAGTGGGGTATAAACCTCAGTACAATATGGGAGAGTGTGAGGAACCAGTGGGGAATAAACCTCAATACAATATAGGAGTGTTTTAGGAAACCGTGGGGGACAAACGTCGATACAATATGGGAGTGTGTGCGGAAGAAGTGGGGGATAAACCTCAATAGAACTTGGGAGCGTGTGAGAAACCAGTGGGGGATAAACCTCAAAACAATATGGGAGTGTGTGAGGAACCAGTGGGGTATAAACTTAAATACAATATGAGTGTGTGTGAGGAACCATTGGGGATAAACCTCAATACATTACGGGAGTGTGTGAGGAACCAGTGGGGTATAAACCTCAATACATCATAGGAGTGTTTAGGAGCCAGTGGGGTATAAACCTCAATACAATATGGGAGTGTTTGAGAAACGATTGGGGGATAAACCTTAATACAATATGAGAGTGTGTGAGGAAGCAATGGGGTATAAAGCTAAATACATTATGTGAGTGTGTGAGAAACCAGTGGGTGATAAACCTCAATACAATATGGGATTGTGTGAGGAAACAGTGGGGGATAACCATCAATACAATATGGGAGTGTCTGAGGAGCCAATATGGGATAAACCTAAATTCAGCATGGGAGTGTATGAAGAAACAGAGGGGAATTCAGTATGGGAGTGTGTGAGGAACAAGTGGGGGATAAACCTCAATACAATATGGGAGTGTGTGAGGAACCAGTAGGGATAAACCTCTATAGATTATGAGGGGTGTGAGAAACCACTGGAATAAAAACCTCAATACAGTATGGGAGTGTTTGAGGAAACATTGGGGTATAAACCTCAGTACCATATGGGAGTGTGAGAAGAGCCAAAGGGAAATAAACCTCAATACAATATGGGAGCGTGTGAAAGACCAATGAGGGATAGACCTCAATACAATATGGGATTGTGTGAGGAACCAGTAGGGGATAAACCTCAATACAATATGCGAACGTGTGAGAAACCAGTGTTTGAGGAAAAAGTGGGGGATAAACCTCAATAAAATATGGGAGCGTTTGAAAGACCACTTGGGGATAAACCTCATTACAATAGGGGAGTGTGTGAAGAAAAAGTGGGGGATAAACCTCAATACAATATGCGAAAGTATGAGAAACCAGGGGGGTATAAAACTCAATACAATATGGGAGTGTATGAGGCACTAATGGGGGATAAACCTCAATACAATATGCAAACGTGTGAGAAACCAGTGGGGTTAAACATAAATACAATAGGGGAGTGTGCGAGAAACCAGTGGGGTAAAAATCTCAATACAACCAGTGGGGGTTAAACTCTACTCAATATGGGAGTGTGTGATTAACAAGTGTGGGATAAACCTAAATACAATATGGGAGTTTTTGAGGAAACAATGAAGGATAAACTTGATTGCAATAAGTGAGTGTGTGAGGAACTATTGGGGGATAAACTTTAATACAATATGGGAGTGTGTGACAAGCCAGTGGGAGATAAACCTCAATACAATATGGGAGTGTGCGAGGATCCAGTGTGGGATAAGCCTCAATACAATATGGAAACCAGTGGGGGATAAACGTCAGTACAATATGGAAGTGTGTGAGGAACCAGTGGGGATAAACCTCAATACAATATGGGAGTGTGTTAGAAACCAGTGGGGGATAAACGTCAATACAATATGGGAGTGTGTGAGGAACCAGTGGGGATAAACCTCAATACAATATGGGAGCGTTTGAGGAAAAAGTGGGGGATAAACATCAATACAATATGGGAGTGTGTGAGGAACCAATAGGGTATAAACCTCAATACATTATAGGATGTGTGAGGAACAAATGGGGGATAAACCTCAGTACAATATAGGAGTCTGTGAGCAACCATTGGATTATAAACCTCAATACCATATGGGAGTGTGCGAGGAGCCAGTGCGTTATATACCTCAGTACAAAATGGAAGAGTGTGAGGAAACAGTGGAGGATAAACAATAATGCAATATGGGAGTGTGTGAGGAACCAGTGAGGTATAAACCTCAACACAATATGGGATTGTGTGAGGAACCAGTGGGGGATAATCCTCAATACAATACAATATGTTAGGAACAAATGCGGGATAAACCTTGATTCAATATGGGAGTGTGTGAGGAACAAGTGCGGGATATACCTCAATACAATATGGGAGTGTGTGAGGAACCAGTGGGAATAAACCTCAATATAATATGGGAGAATGTGAGGAAGCATTGGGGGACAAACATCAATAACATATGGGAGTCTGTGAGGAACCAGTGTGGGACAAACCTGAATCCAATATGGGAGTGTGTGAGGAACCAGTGGGGAATAAACCTCAATACAATATGTGAGTGTGTGAGGAACCAGTGGAGTATAAACTTCAAAGTGTGTAAGGAACAAGGGGGGATAAACCTCTACAAAATGGGAGTGTGTGAGAAACCAGTGGAGAATAAACCTAAATAGAATATGGGAATATCTGTGGAACCATTGGGTGAAAAACCTCATTATAATATGGGAGCATGTGAGAAACTAGTGGGGGATATATGTCAATACAATATGGGAGTGTGTGAGGAACCATTGGGGTATTAACCTCAAAACAATATGGGATAGTGTGAAGAAACAGTGAGGAATAAACCTCAATACAATATGGGAATGTGAGAGTAACCAATGGGGGAAAACCTTAATACAATATGGGAGTGTGTGAGGAACCAGTGGGGGGAAAAAAACCTCAATACAATTTGGGATTGCGTGAGGAGCCAGTGGGGGATAAACCTCAATACAATATGGAAGTGTTTGAGGAACCAGTGGAAGATAAACCTCAATACAATATGGGAGTGTGCGAGGAACCAGTGGGGGATAAACCTCAATACAATTTGGGAGTGTTTGAGGAACCAGTGGGGTACAAAACCTTAATACAAAATGGAAATGTGTGAGGAACCAGTGGGGGATAAACCGCAATACAATATGGGAGTGTGTGAGGAACCAGTTGGGGATAAACCTCAATGCAAGATGAGAGTCTGCAATGAATCTCAATACAATATGGGATTGTGTGAGGAACCATTTATGTAAAACCTCAATAAAATATGGGAGCGTGTGAAGAAAATGTGGGGTGTAAAACTCAATACAATATGGGAGCGTGTGAGGAAGCAACGTGTGATAAGCCTCAGTACAATATGGGAGTGTGTGAGGAAACAGCGGGGTTTAAACCTGAAGACAATATGGGAGTGTGTGAGGAACAAGTGGGGGATAAACCTCAATACAATATGGGAGTTTGTGAGGAACGAATGGGTTATAAACCTCAATACAATATGGTAGCGTATGAGGAGCCAGTGGGAGATAAACCTCCATACAATATGGGAGTGCGTGAGGAACCAATGGGGGATAAACCTCAAAAAAATGTGGGAGTGTGTGAGGAACCAGTGCGGGATAAACCTTAACACAATAAGGGAGTGTGTGAAGAACCAGTGGTGAATAAGCCTCAGTAGAATATGGGAGTGTGTAAGGAACCAAAACGGGGATTAACCTTAATACAATATGGGAGTGTGTGAGGAACCAGTGGGGTATAAACCAGAATACAATATGGGAATGTGTGAGGAAAAAGTGGGGGATAAACCTCAATACAATATGTGAGTGTGTGAGGAACGAATGGGTTATAAATCTCAATACAATATGGGAGGGTGTGAGGAGCCAGTGGGGGATAAACATCAATACAATTTGGGAGTGTGTGAGGAACCAGTGGAGTATAAACCTCATTACAATATGGGAGTGTGCGAGGAACAAGTGGGGGATAAAACTCAATACAATATTGGTGTGTGTGAGGAACTAGTGGGGTATAAACCTCATTACAACAGGGGAGTGTTTGAGGAACCAGTGGGGATAAACCTCAATACAATATGGGAGTGCGTGAGGAACCAGTGGGGTATAAACCTTAATACAAAATGGGAGTGTGTGAGGAAGCAGTGGGGGATAAACCTCAATACAATATGGGAGTGTGTGATGAAGCAGTGGGGGATAAACCTCAATACAATATGGGAGTGAGCCAGGAACCAGTGGGGGATTAACCTCAATAAAATATGGGATTATGTGAGGAACCATTCGGGATAAACCTTAATACAATATGGGGGTGTGTGAGGAGCCAGTTTGGAGTAAAGCTCAATACAATATGGGAGTGTGTGAGGAAACAGTGGGGTATAAACCTCTATACAATATGGGAGTGTGTGAGGAAACAGTAGGGGATAAACCTCAATACAATATGGGAATGCGTGAGGAACCAGTGGAGTATAAACTTCAATACAATATGGGAGTGTGTGAGGAACCAGCGAGGGATAAGCCTTAATACAATATGGGAGTGTGTGAGGAACCAGTGGGATATAAACCTCAGTACAATATGGGAGTGTGTGAAGAACCTATGGGTGATAAACGTCAGTACAATATGGGAGTGTTTGAGGAACCAGTGTGGGATAAACCTCAATACACTTTGGGAGAGTGTGAGAAACCAGTGGGGGATAAACATCAATACAATATGGGAGACTGTGAGGAACCAGCGGGGGATAAACCTCAATACAATATGGGAGTGTGTGAGGAACCCGTAGGGGATAAATCTCTATAGAATATGAAAGTGTGTGAGAAACCAATGGAATATAAACGCCAATACAATATGGGAGTGTTTGAGGAAGCAGTGGGGTATAAACCTCAATACCATATGGGAGTGTGAGAGGAGCCAAAGAGGGATAAACCTCAATACAGTATGGGAGTGTGTGAAAGACCAGTGGGGGCTAGACCTCAATACAATATGGGAGTGTGTGAGGAACCAGTGGGGGATAATTTTTTGAGGTTTTTCCATCACTGGTTCCTCACACACTTTCATAATGTATTAGGGTTAGTTCCTCACTGACTGTTCATTCTCCCTCAAATTGTTTTGAAGTTTGTTCCTTATAAATTCTTCAGAAAACATCGTAATGTGTTGAGATTTGTCCCTCCCTGGATCCACCCACGCCCTCATAATATATTTAGTTATTGCTCTCATTGTTTTCTCACACTCAATTTATATTCAGGTTTGTCTCACTAGATTTTCACTCACTCTCATAATGTGTTGAGGTTTGTCCCTAACTAGTACCTCAAACCCTCCTATTATGTTTTGAGGTTTTACCGTAGCCGGTAACTCACACACACTTATATTTTTTTGAGGTTTTCCATCACTGGTTCGTCACACATTTTCTTAATGTATTAGGGTTAGTTCCTCACTGTCTACTCATACACCTTCATATTGTTTTGAAGTTTTTCCTCACAAAACCTCTTAATGTGTTGATATTTGTTCCTCACTGGATCCTACAACGCCTTCATAATG
>JAYMFT010070866.1:0-14586 GCA_038088735.1 Panulirus argus
ATGATTCAATATAAAACATAGTGTCTTGGTTTACAATAACTAGTTTGAATTAAAATTGGATTTATCCTTAAAATTACGAAATTTTAGAAAAATGAAAGATAAAAATGATAAACTATCTAAGAACATATAGAACATATCAAGAACAATCAAGTCTCTTTAAAAGGAATATCAATGCTAAAAATGTCAAAATACTGTATAAGTCTACGTATGCAGATACAAATTGTTAAAATGAGACTTCATGA
Organism: Panulirus argus; assembly: GCA_038088735.1. Lineage (NCBI taxonomy): Eukaryota > Metazoa > Arthropoda > Malacostraca > Decapoda > Palinuridae > Panulirus > Panulirus argus. The sequence continues at coordinate 243 of JAYMFT010070866.1, forward strand.
GGAACTCTGTGTGGTGTTAATTTTTGATACAATATATGGGATACTGGAATTCTGATACAGTGTAGTTCTGCATCTAATAGCACGTAGTAATTGTGAGCCTTCCCTTGTGTCCCTAACGTGTATGTAATACAAAGTCTGTGGTAACATGTGTCTGTGAGACCTCAAATGCAGAAGACCCCTTTCAAACCTTAGAGTTAGCTCCTCACGCCTGCTGTACAACGACTCACATCTGAGTAATTCTAAAGCTCTTTCGTGCCCATTATATCTACAACCAAGAATGATTTTGAAACACCTTTTTTGGATGCGTTCTAATTGATTATGTTGTATTCCGGTCAAGCCTGGGTGCCACACTGGGGCTGCATATTCTAATGTTTTTCTGATGAACCATATGTAAAGTGATAGCATTGCCTCCCTGCCGAAGCCAAAATGACGTGCTCTATATAATATAAACGTATAATTGTTAGTCTTCTTTGTTAAATAATCTATGTGGTCATTCCAGTTTAATTCATTATTAAAATATACACCTAGGAGTTTACATCTGTGCACTATCGGTAGATTGCAATTGTTCAGTTAATTGTGGGTACACTATTGGTCTTTTTGGTTGACTGATTATCACAACTTCACACTTTTGTGGGTTTGGTGAAATTCTAACACGAACACTCTCTCTTGTAAAATTATTCAATGCGTCTTGCATTGTAAATGTGTTGAACATCAACTATTTCGGCTAATGTCATATCATCTACATATTCAACATGAAAAGTGGCGTCTCTCCAGATGCTGTTGATAACTGCCAAGAATATTGTAATGGGTCCAAGGTGTGTTCCCTGAGGTACCCCACAAGTAATATTATCCCAGCGAGACAGTGTATCATTACAGCGTACTCTGTGTTGGCGACCTGTAAGGAAGCTAGATATGAAGTTTAACAGTGAGGACGATATCCCAACAGAAAAAGTTCACGTATGGCTACCGAGTGATCCACATAATCAAAGGCTTTCTGAAAATCAATTAGGACAATCTGGACCATTTTGTTCAGTTATTCAATTCCTTTCAATACTGTGTCCAGTAAATGAACTAGCTAGTGACAAGTAGAACTTCCTTTTAAATTGCCATACTTTCTGGGATCAAGATTTGGTTTCATATCTTCCAAGACCTACTCAGCAACTTAGCCCTCTGACATTTTACCAAGATCAGGGGTGAGGGAAAGAAGTCTAAGATCTCCCAGCTGGTGTGTATCGTTCGTCTTAGGAAGAGGTGTAATGGTGGCACCTTTCCATATCTTGGGAAAAATTCCACTTTGCAGCAGAGCTTTAAAATATGGTTTTGTATTGTCGTGCAGATGGACCGTGCTGTGGAGTCGTAGCGTCGTGCTGAAGGGTCGTAGCGTCATTCTGAAGGTCCGTAGTGACGGGCTGAAAGGCCGCAGCGTCGTACGGAAGGTCCTTAGCTTCGTGTTGAAGGTCCTTAGCGTCGTGCAGAAAGACCGTATCATCATGCAGAAGGGCCGTAGTGTCGTGCTTAAGGACCGTATCGTCGTGTTTAAGGCGTAGCGTCATGCTGAAGGTCCGTAGCGTCGTGTTAAAGGATCGTATCGTCGTGCTGAAGGGCCATAGCTTAGTGCAAAAAGACATATCGTCGTACAGATGGCCCGTGGTGTCAAGCTGATGGGCCGTAACGTCTTTCTGCAGGGCCGTAGCGTCGCTGCTGAAGGACCGTAGCATCGTGCTGAAAAAAACAGTAGCGTCGTGTTGAAGGGCCTTAGCGTCGTGGTGAAGGGTCGTTGCGTCATCTTAAAGACCATAGCGTCATGCTGAAGGTCCGTAGCGTCGTGGTGAAGGGTCGTTGCGTCACCTTAAAGACCATAGCGTCATGCTGAAGGTCCGTAGCGTCGTGTTGAAGGGCAGTATCGCCGCACAGAAAGGATCATAGCGTTGTGCAGAGGGGCCATAGCATAGTGCAGGTCATTGCATCGTGTATAAGAGAAGTACCGGCGTGCTCAATGGCAGTAGAGTCATGCAGATATGGCATAGCGTTTGTTCTAGGGCCGCAGAGTCGTGCTGAAGGGGGGTCAGTGTCGCGCTGAAGGTTTGTAACGTATGCTGATGGGCAATAAGGTTGTGCTGAGGGGTCGTATTTCGTCCGTAACGTCATGCTAAAAGGCCGAAACTTTGTGCTGAAGGATTGTACCACTGTGTTCCAGGGGTTACACAGACTACCGAGTTATTATAACAGATCATCAGGCTCATACACCATATGTAACCGGCCATCAGGTTCAGACACCGGATATAACCGGTCATCAGGTTCGCACACCATATATAACTAGTCATCAGGTTAACACACCATATATGACTGGTCATCAGGTTCAAACACCATATATCATCTATCATAAGGTTCCCACATCATATATAACCGGTCAGTAGGTTCACACACCATATATAACCGGTTCTCAGGTTCACACATCATATATAACTGTTCATTAGGACGACACACCATATATTACTTGTCATCAGAAAAACACACCATATATGACCGGTTATCATGTTCACACACCATATATAACCAGTCATTAGGTTCAAACACAATATATCATCGCTCGTCAGGTTCACACACCATATGTAACCGGTCATCTGATTCACACACCATATGTAACTACTCATCCGCTTCACACACCATATATAATGGGTCATCAATATTACACGCCATATATATTCGGACATCAGTTTCACACACCATTAATAAACAATCATCAAGTTCACACTCCATATATAACCGGTCATCAGGTTCAAACACCATATATCATCTATCTTAAAGTTCAAACACCACATATAACTGATCATCAGGTTCACACACCATATGTAACCGATTCTCAGGTTCACACACCATATATAACCAGTCATCTGGCTCAGAGACCATGTATACCAGGTCATTAGGTCCACACGCCATATATAACTGGTCATCAGGTTCACACACTATATATAACTGGTCATCATAATCACACAAAATATGTAACCGGACATCAGTTTCACACACGATATATAGCTGGTTGTCAGATTCACACACCATATATAATCGGTCATCACGTTCACACACTGTATATAACTGGTCATCAGGTTCACATACCATATATAATCGGTCATCAGGTTCAAGCACCATATATAACTATTCTTCAAATTCACACACCATATATAACTGGTCATCACGTTCAAACATCATATATAACTGGTCATCAGGTCCACACACCATATATAACCGCTCATCAAGTTCACACACCATATACAACTGGTCATCCGGTTTCACACCCATATTCAATTGGTCATCAGTTTCACACAATATAATAACCGGTCATTAGGTTCACACACCATATATAACCGGTCATGAGATTCACACACCGTATGTAACTGGTCATCAGGTTCTCACACTATACATAAGTTCTCACACTATACATAATGGGTCATCAGGATCAAGCACCATATATAACTGGTCATCAACTTCAAACATCATATATAACCGGTTATCAGGTTCACACACCATATATAACCGGTCAACAGGTTCACAGGCCATATAAAACCTGTCATCAGATTCATACACCGTGTATAACTGGTCATCGGGTTCACACACCATATATAAAAGTTCATCAGGTTCACACACTATAAAAAACCGGTCATGAGGCTCACACTCCATAAATAACCAGTCATAACACACATACACCTTATCTAACTAGTTATCAGCTTCACGCACCATATATAGCTAATCGACAGATTCACACACCATATATAACCGATCATCAGGCTCATTCACCATATATAACCGGGTATCAGGTTCAAACACCATATATAACCAGTCCTCAGGTTCACAAACCATATACAATCGGTCATCAGGTTCAAGCACCATATATAACCGGTCATCAGGTTCACACACCTTATATAACCGGTCATCAAGTTCATACACCATATATACCTGGCCTTCAGGTCCCCACACCATATATAAACGGCCATCAGGTTGACACGCCATATATAAACATTCATCAGCTTCAACCACTATATATAACCGGTCATCAGGCCCACACACCGTATATAAGGTGTCAACAGGTTCACACACCATATATAACCGACCAGCGGGATCACACACCTTATATAACCGGTCAGCAGGTTCACCTGTCATACATAATCGGTCATCAGGTTTACACACAATATACAACAAGTCAACAGGTTCACACACCATACATAACATTTGAAAAGGTTCACACACCATATAATATCGGTCATAAGACTCAAACACCATATGTAAATGGTCATCAGGATCAAACACCATATATAACCGGTTATAAGATTCACACTTCATATATAACACTTCATCAGGTTCACACATCATATAATATCAGCCATTAGGTTAAAAAAAAACATATGTAATCGTTCATCCGTTTCAAAAACCATATATAACTGGTCATCAGGTTCGCGCATAGTATATAGATAGTCATTAGGTAAACACAATATGCATAACCGATCATCAGGATCAAGCATCATATATAATCGGTTATCAGGTACACACACCATATATAACTGGTCATCAGGTTCACACACCATACATAACCGGTCATTAGGTTAACACATCATATAAAACTGGTCATCAGGTTAACACACCATATACAATCGGTCATCAAATTCACACACCATATACAATTGGTCATCAGGTTTACACACCGTATATAATTGGACATCAGGTTCACACACCATATACAACCGGTCATAAGGTTACCACACAATATATAACTAGTCATCATGTTCACACACCATACATAACGGGGGATCAGGTTCACACACCATATATAACTGGTCATTAGGTTCACACACCATATATTATCGGTCATCAGGTTCAAACACTATATATCATCGGTCATCAGGTTCACACCCTATACATAACTGGTCAACAGGTTCATACACCATATATAATCGGTTATCAGCTTCACACACCAAACATTATTAGCCATCAGGATCACACTCCATATACAAATGGTCATCAGGTTCCCCCACCATAAGTAACCGGTCATCAGCATCACAATCCGTATATAACTGTCCATCAGGTTTGCACACCATATATAATCGGTCATCAGGTTCACACACCATATATAGCTGATCATCAGGTTCATACACCAAATACAACTGGTCATTAGGCTCACAAACCATATATACCAGGTCATCAGGTCCACACACAATATACAACTGATCATCATAATCACACACCATATATAACCGGTCATCAAGTTCCCATACGATATATAACAGGTCATCAGGTTTAAACATATATAATCTGCCATCATGTTCACACACCATATATAAGTGCTCATCATGTTCAATACCATATATAATCGGTCATCAGGTTCACACACCATATATAACAAGTCATCAGGTTCACACACCGTATACAACTGGTTATCAGGTTCAAACACCATATATGATCGCTCATCAGGTTCACACACCATATTCAACCAGTCATTAGGTTGGCTCACCATATATACCCGGTCAGCAGATTCACACACCATATAGAAACGGTCACCAGGCTCCTACATCATATATAACCGGTCATCTGGTTCTAACACCATATACAGCTGGTCATCAGGTTCACTCACCATATATAACCGGTCATTAGGTTCACACACCAAATATAACTAGTCATCAGGATCACACACCATATACCATCGGTCATCAGGTTCACACACCATATATAACTGGTCATCAGGTTCACACCATATATAGCTGGTCATCAGGTTCACACACCATATATAACGGGTCATCAGGTTCACACACCATATATAATCGATCATCAAGTTCATACTCCCTATATAACCTGTCATAACGTTCAAACACCTTATATAACAGGTCATCAGGTTCATATAACATATTGGTCATCAGGCTCAAACATCATATATAACCAGTCATCAGGTTCACATACCACGTATATCCGGTCATCAGGTTCACACACCAAATATACAAGGTGATCAGTGTCACACGCTATATATAAGTAGTCATCAGGTTCACACACAGTACATAACTGGTCATTAGTTTTGCAAAGAAATATATCCAGTCATCAGGTTCACAAACAGTATATAACTGGTTATCAGTTTCACACAACTTTTATAGCCAGTCGTCAGGTTCACAAACCTAATATATTTGGTCATGATGTTCACACACCATATATGATCGGTCATCAAGTTCAAACACCACATAAACTGGACATCAGGTTCAAACACCATACATAATCGTTTATCAGGTTCACCCACCATATAAAACTGGTCATTAGGTTCACACGCTATATATTATCGGTCATCAGGTTCAAACACTATATATTATTATTATCATCATTATAATTATTATTATTATTATTATTATTATTATTATTATTATTATTATTATTATTATTATTATTATCAATATCATTATCATCATTATTATTATTGTTATTATTATTACCTTTGGTATTATCATATAAACATAAGAAGGACAACAGCTGTAACCGTAATGCCGCTGCATTTTGTTCACTCGTTAGCCCTGCCTTTTCATCACTCATTAGCCCTATCTTTTGTTCACTTGTTAGCCCTGCCTTTTGTTCACTCGTTAGCCCTGTCAGTGTTCACTCGTTAGCCAAAACTTATGTTCACTCGTTAGTCCTGTCTTTTGTTCATTCATTAGCCTTGCCTTTTGTTCACTCGTTATCCTGTCTTCTGTTCACTTGTTAACCCTGTCTTTTGTTCACTCGTTAGCCCTGCCTTTTGTTCACTCGTTAGCCCTGCCTTTAGCTCAATCTTTAGCTCTGCCTTTTGTTCACTCGTTAGCCCTGCCTTTTGTTCACTCATTAGCCCTGTCTTTTGTTCACTAGTTAGCCCTGCCTTTTGCTTACTCGTTAGCCCTGCCTTTTCTTCACTTGTTAGCCCTGCCTTTTGTTCACTCGTTAAACCAGCCTTTTGTTCACTCGTTAGCCTTGTCTTTTGTTCACTCGTTAGCCCTGTCTATTGTTCACTTGTTAGCCTTGTGTTTTGTTCACTCGTTAGCCCTGCCTTTTGTTCACTCGTTAGCCCTGTCTTTTGTTCATTTGTTAACCCTGTCTTTTGTTCACTCATTAGTCCTGCCTTTTGTTCACTCGTTGGACCTGCTTTGCCTTTTGTTCACTCGTTGGACCTGCATTTGTTCACTCGTTAACCCTGTCTTTTGTTCACTCGTTAGCCCTGCCTTTTATTCACTCGTTAGTCCCAACTTTTGTTCACTTGTTAGCCCTCTCTTTTGTTCAGTCATTAGCCCTGCCTTTTGTTCACTCGTTAGACCAGTCAATTTTCACTCGGTAGCCCGAGCTTTTGTATACTCGTTAGCCCTATCTTTTGCTCATTATTTAGCTTTGCCTTTTGTTTACTCGCTAGCCCTGCATTTTCTTAACTCGTTTGCGCTGCACTTTGTTCACTCGTTAGCCCTGCCTTCTGTTCACTCGTTAGCCCTGTCATTTTTTCACTCGTTCGCCCTTCCTTTTGTTCACTCGTTAGCCCTGCCCTTTGTTCACTCGTTAACTATGTCATTTGTTCACTTGTTAGACATGTCTTTTGTTGACGCGTTAGCTTTGCCTTTTGTTCACCAATTAGCTCTGCCTTTTGTTCACTCGTTAGCCCGGTCTTTTGTTCACTCGTTGACTCTGTCTTTTGTTCACTTGTTAGCCCTGTCTTTTGCTCACTATTTAGCCCTGCCTTTTGTTCAATCGCTAGCCCTGCCTTTTGTTCACTCGTTAGCCTTGTCTTTTGTTCACTTGTTAGCCCTGCCTCTTATTCACTCATTAGCCATCACTCGTTGGGCCTGCCTTTTGTTCACTCGTTAGCCCTGTCTTTTGTTCACTCGTTCGCCCTGCCTTTTGTTCACTCGTTAGTCCCAACTTTTGTTCACTTGTTAGCCCTCTCTTTTGCTCAGTCATTAGCCCTGTCATTTGTTCACTCGTTAGCCCAGTCAATGTTCACTCGGTAGCCCGAGCTTTTGTTCACTCGTTAGCCCTGTCTTTTGTTCATTATTTAGCTTTGCCTTCTGTTTACTCGCTAGCTCTGCATTTTCTTCACTCGTTTGCGGTGCATTTTGTTCACTCGTTAGCCCTGCCTTCTGTTCACTCGTTAGCTCTGTCTTTTTTTTACTCGTTCGCCCTTCCTTTTGTTCACTCGTTAGCCCTACCTTTTGTTCATTCGTTAACCATGTCTTTTGTTCACTTGTTAGACATGTCTTTTGTTGACGCGTTAGCTTTGCCTTTCGTTCACTCATTAGCTCTGCCTTTTGTTCGCTCGTTAGCCATGCCTTTTGTTCACTCGTTGGTTCTGTCTTTTGTTCACTTGTTAGCCCTGTCTTTTGTTCACTAATTAGCCCTGTCTTTTCTTCACTCGTTAGCCCTGCCTTTTGTTCACTCGTTAGCCCTATCAATGTTCACTTTTTAGCCCTACCTTTTGTTCACTCGTTAGCCCTGCCTTTTATTCACTTATTAGCCTTGCCTTTTGTTCACTCTTTAGCCCTGCCTTTTTTCACTCGTTAGCGATGCCTTTTGTTCACTCGTTAGCCCTGTCTTTTGTTCACTCGTTAGCCCTGCATTTTCTTCACTTTTTAGCTCTATCTTTTGTTCACTCGTTAGCCCTGCCTTTTGTTCACTCGTTAGCTCTGCCTTTTCTTCACTCGTTAGCGCTGCCTTTTCTTCACTCGTTAGCCCTGCCTTTTGTTTACTCGTTAGCCTTGTCTTTTCTTCACTCGTTAGCTCTGCCTTTCGTTCACTCATTAGCCCTGCCTTTTCTTCACTCGTTAACCCTGTCTTTTGTCCACTTGTTAGCCCTGTCTTTTGTTCACTCGTTAGCTTTGCCCTTTGTTCATTCGTTAGCCCTGTCTTTTGTTCACCCGTTAGCCCTGTAAATGTTCACTCGTTTGCCATAACTTTTGTTCACTCGTTAGCCCTGTCTTTTTTTCATTCATTAGCCTTTCCTTTTGTTCACTCATTAGCCCTGCCTTTTGTTCTCTCGTTTCCCTACCTTTTGTTTACTTGTTAGCTTTGTCTTTTGTTCTCTCGTTAGCCCTGTCATTTGTTCACACGTTTTCCCTAATTTCTCCTCACTCATTAACCCTAACTTTTGTTCACTCGTTATCCCTGCCTTTTGTTCACTCGTTAGCCATGCCTCTTTGTTCACTCGTTAGCGCTGCCTTTTGTTCACTCGTTATCTATGCCTTTTTTCACTCGTTAGCCCTGCATTTGTCACCCATTAGCCCTGCCTTTTGTTCAGTCGTTATCCCTGTCTTTTGTTCATTTATTAGCCCTAACTTTTGTTCACTCGTTAGCCCTGCCTTTTGTTCACTTGTTAGCCCTGCTTTTTTGTTCACTCGTTAGCGCTGCCTTTTGTTCACTCATTAGCCCTGCCTTTTGTTCACTTGCTAGCCCTGTCTTTTCTTCAATCATTAGCCCTTTCTTTTGTTCACTCGTTAGCCCTGCCTTTTGTTCTCTCGTTAGCTCTGCCTTTTGTTCACTCTTTAACCCTGCAATTTTACACTTATTAGACCTGTCTTTTGTTCACTCGTTAGCCCTGCCTTTTGTTCACTCATTAGTCTTGCCTTTTGTTCACTCTTTAGCCCTACCTTTTGTTCACTCGTTAGCCCTGCGTTTTGTTCACTCGTTAGCCCTGCCTTTCGTTCACTGATTAGAGCTACCTTTTGTTTACTCTTTAGCCCTGTCTTTTGTTCACTCGCTAGCCCTGTCTTTAGTTTACACGTTAGCCTGCCTTTTGTTCTCTCGTTAGCGCTGCCTTTTGTTCACTCGTTAGCCCTGCCTTTATTCAGTCGCTAGCCCTGTTCTTTGTGCACTCATTAGCCCCGCCTTTTGTTCATTCGTTAGCCCTGCTTTTTGTTCATTCGTTTGCCCTGCCTTTTGTTAACTCGTTAGTCCCAACTTTTGTTCACTTGTTAGCCCTCTCTTTTGTTCACTTATTAGCCCTGCCTTTTGTTCATCCGTTGGCTCTGTCTTTTGTTCCCGTGTTACCCTGTCTTTTGTTCACTCATTTGCCTTGGCTTTTTGTTCACTCGTTAGCCCTGTCAATGTTCACTCGTTAGCCCTAACTTCTGTTCACTCTTTAGCCCTATCTTTTTTTATTCATTAGCCTTACCTTTTGTTCACTCGTTAGCCCTGCTTTTTGTTCACTCGTTAGGGCTGCCTTTTGTTCACTTGTTAGCGCTGCCTTTTGTTCTCTCGTTAGCCGTGTCTTTTGTTCACTAGCTAGCCCTGTCATTTGTTCACCTTTTAGCTCTGCCTTTTGTTCAATCGTTAACCCTGCCTTTTGTTCACTCGTTAGCCCTATCTTTTGTTCACTTGTTAGCCCTGCTTTTTTGTTCACTTGCTAGCGCAGTTTTTTGTTCACTCATTAGCCCTTCCTTTTGTTCACTCGTTAGCCATGTCTTTTGTTCACTCGTTAGCCCTGCCATTTGTTCACTCGTTAGACCTGCCATTTGTTCACTCGTTAGCCTGCCTTTTATTCACCCATTAGCCTTGCCTTTTGTTCACTCGTTAGCCCTGCTTTTTCTTCACTCGTTAGCGTGGCCTTTTCTTCATTTGTTAGCCCTGCTTTTTGTTTACTCGTTAGCCCTGTCTTTTGTTCACTCTTTAGCTCTGACTTTTGTTCATTCATTAGCCCTGCCATTTCTTCAATCGTTAGCCCTGTCCTTTGTCCACTTGTTAGCCCTGTCAATGTTCACTCGTTACCCCTAACTTTTGTTCACTCGTTTGCCCTGTCTTTTGTTCATTCATTAGCCTTGCCTTTTGTTCACTCATTAGCCCTGCCTTTTGTTCACTCGTTTGCGCTGCCTTTTGTTCACTTATATGCCTTGCCTTTTGTTCTTTCGTTAGTCCTGTCTTTTTTTCACTATTTAGCTCTAACTTCTGCTCACTCGTTAGCCCTAGCTTTTGTTCACTCGTTATCCCTGCTTTTTGTTCACTCGTTAGCCCTGCCTTTTGTTCACTCGTTAGCCCTGCCTTCTGTTCACTCGTTAGAGCTGCCTTTTGTTTACTCGTTAGCCCTGTCTTTTGTTCAGTCATTAGCCCTGTCTTTTCTTCACTCGTCAGCCCTGTTTTTTGTTCAGTCGTTAGCCCTGTCTTTTGTTCACTCGATAACCCTGCCTTTATTCAATCGTTAGCCCTGTCTTTTGTTCACTCGTTAGCCCCGTCTTTTTTCATTCGCTAGCCTCTGTTTTGTTCACTCGTTAGCTTTGCCTTCTTTTCACTCGTTACCCCTGTCTTTCCTTCACTCGTTAGCCCTGCCTTTTTTTCACTCTTTAGCTCTGCCTTTTGTTCACTAGTTAGCCCTGTCTTTTGTTCACTTGTTAGCCTTTTCTTCTGTTCACTCATTAGCCCTGCCTTTTGTTCACTCGCTAGCCCTGTCTTTTGTTCACTCGTTAGCCCTGTCTTTTGTTCATTTGTTAGCCCTTCCTTTTGTTCACGCGTTGACTCTGTCTTTTGTTCCCTTGTCAACCCTGTCTTTTGTTTACTCACTAACCCTACCTTTTCTTCACTCGGTAGCCCTGCCATTTGTTCACTCGTTAGCCCTGTCAATGTTCACTCGTTAGCCCTAAATTTTGTTCACTCATTAGCTCTGTTTTTTGTTTATTCAGCAGCCTTGCTTTTCGTTCACTCGCTAGCCCTGCCTTTTGTTCACTTGTTAGCCCCGCCTTTTTTCATTAGTTAGTCCTGCCTTTTGATCACTCGTTAGCCCTGTCTTTTGTTCACTCGTTAGCCCTGCCTTTTCTTCACTCGTTAGCGCTGCCTTTTCTTCACTCGTTAGCCCTGCCTTTTGTTTACTCTTTAGCCCTATCTTTTGTTCACTCGTTAGCTCTGCCTTTTGTTCACTTATTAGCCCTGCCTTTCCTTCACTCGTTAGCACTGTCTTTTGTTCACATGTTAGCCCTGTCTTCTGTTCACTCGTTAGCTTTGCCTTTTCTTCGTTCGTTAGCCCTTTCTTTTGTTCACTCGTTAGCTTTGTCAATGTTCACTTATTTGCTGTAACTTTTGTTCACTCGTTAGCCCTGTCTTTTGTTCATTCATTAGCCTTGCCTTTTGTTCACTCATTAGCCCTGCCTTTTGTTCACTCGTTAGCGCTGCCTTTTGCTCACTTGTTAGCCTTGCCTTTTGTTCACTCGTTAGCCCTAACTTTTGTTCACTCGTTATCCCTGCCTTTCGTTCACTCGTTATCGCTGCCTTTTGTTCACTCGTTATCCCTGCCATTTGCTCACTCGATATCCCTGTCTTTTGTTCACTCGTTAGCCTTGCATTCTATTCACTTGTTAGCCCTGTCTTTTGTTCACTTGATAGTCCTGCCTTTTTGTTTACTCGTTAGCCCTGCCTTTTGTTCACTCGTTAACCATACCTTTTGTTCCCTCGTTATCCCTGTCTTTTGTTCACTTGTTAGCCCTGCCTTTTGTTCACTCGTTATCGCTGCCTTTTGTTCACTCGTTAGCCCTGCCATTTGTTTACTCGATATCCCTGTCTTTTGTTCGCTCGTTAGTCTTGCATTCTATTCACTTCTTAGCCCTGCCTTTTGTTCACTCGTTAGCCATGTCTTTTGTTCACTTGTTAGTCCTGCCTATTGTTTACTCGTTAAAGCTGCCTTTTGTTCACTTGTTAGCCCCGTTTTTTGTTCACTCGTTAGTCCTGCCTTTTGTTCACTCGTTAGCCCTCTCTTTTGTTCACTTGTTAGCCCTGCCAGTTGTTTACTCGTTAGTTTTGCTTTTTGTTAACTCATTAGCCCTGCCTTTTGTTCACTCTTTAGCCCTGTCTTTTATTCACTTGTTAACCCTGCCTTTTGTTCATTCGTTAGATCTACCTTTTGTTTACTCGTTAGCTCTGTCTTTTTTCACTTGTTAGCCCTGTCTTTTGTTCACTATGTAGCCCTGCCTTTTGTTCTCTCGTTAGCGTTGCCTTTTGTTCACTCGTTAACCCTGCCTTTTATTCAGTCGTTAGCCCTGTCTTTTGTTGACTCATTAGCCCCACCTTTTGTTCATTCGTTAGCCCTGTCTTTTGTTCACTCGTTAGCCCTGCCTCTTTAACTGGTTATCCTTGTCTTTTGTTCACTTGTTAGCCCTGCCTTTTGTTCACTCGTTAAAGTTGCCTTTTGTCTACTCGTTAGCCCTGTCTTTTTTCACTCGTTAGCCCTGTCTTTTGTTCACTCGGTAGCCCTGCCTATTGTTCCCTCGTTAGTGCTGCCTTTTGTTCACTTGTTAGCCCTGCCTTTTCTTCAGTCGTTAGCCCTGTCTTTTGTTCACTCATTAGCCCCGCCTTTTGTTCATTCGTTAGCCCTGGCTTTTGTTCATTCGTTAGCCCTGCCTTTTTCACTCGTTAGCCCTGTCTTTTGTTCAATCGTTAGCCCTGCCTTTTTTTCACTCGTTAGACCTGCCTTTTATTCACTCGTTAGCCTTGTATTTTGTTCACTCGTTAGCCCTAACTTTTGTTCACTCGTTAGCTCTGTCTCATTTCCCCTCGTTAGTCCTGCCTTTTTTACTCGTTAGCTCTGTCTTTCATTCACTCGTTAGCCCTGCCTTTTGTTCACTCGTTTGCCTTGTCTTTTGTTCACTCATTAGCCCTGCCTTTTGCTCATTCGTTAGCCCTGACTTTTGTTCACTCGATATCTCTGTCTCTTTTTCCCTCGTTAGCCCTGTCCTTTGTTCACTCGTTAGCCCTCTCTCATGTTCTCTTGTTCGTCCCGCCTTTGGTTCACTCGTTAGCCCTGTTTTTTTTTTCCCTCGTTAGCCCTTCCTTCTTTTTACTCGTTAGCCCTTCCTTTTTTTTTACTCGTTAGCCCTGCCTTTTTTCACTCGTTAGCCCTGACTTTTGTTCACTCGTTTGCCCTGTCTTTTGTTCACTCGTTAGCTCTATCTTTTGTTCACTCGTTAGCCCTGTCTTTTGTTCATTCGTTAGCCCTGTCTTTTGTTCAGTCGTTAGCCCTGCCTTTTGTTCACTTGTTAGTCCTGCCTTTTGTTCACTCGTTAGCACTTTCTTTTGTTCAATCGTTAGCCCTGCATTTTGTTCACTCGTTAGCTCTGCCTTTTGTTCACTCGTTAGCCTTGATTTTTGTTCACTCGTTAGCCCTGTATCTTTTTCAGTCGTTAGTCCTGCATTTTGTTCACTCGTTAGCCTTGCCTTTTGTTTACTCGTTAGTCATGTGTTTTGTTCTGTTTTGTTCACTCGATAACCCTTTCTTTTAACAAGTATCGTGTGGAGAAAATGTTGAAGAGATGAAAGAAAAATAAAACAAAAGGGCAGGGTATACGATGAAAGTATGCGACCTAAAATGGAAGAAGGAAGCCAAGGGATG
>JAYMFT010070877.1:0-14586 GCA_038088735.1 Panulirus argus
CACACACACACACACACACACACACACACACATATATATATAAATATATATATATATATATATATATATATATATATTGGTGAAGTTAGGACTAGAATGTTCTCTGCGACTCAACATAATTTGATACTATAAATCTGCCGCAGATATTCTTCAAATAACCGCCTTCAGAGACAATCCTATTATTCTATTTCCAAAGATGAACAGATCATGCTACTGTTTGTTATCTACAAAATATCGTACTTTTCAAGAATATAAACAATGGGCACATTATAATTCCTTCTAGTTAACTAATTGTCACCTGCTTTAGACTTGACATCATTAATCCGGATGAGCAGCGAACTTGAAAGTGTGTGAACAAAGGATAGAAAATAAAAAATCAACGCATACTCTAACTCTTTATTTGTACCGTATTACAAGCAGTAAAATCGTCAGGCAGTCGTTCGTCATGAAGATGTTCTGATGGAGATGTACTTCCTAATGAAATCTGCGTGAAATAATAATGGCAGGCTTATGGAGGTGAATAATAATGACATTGAGAAGGTATGATAACGTATGGTGAGTTCATTTTGGCATTGTATCAATACTGGCAAACAGCCAAGAGTGGGTAGGGATGAGAGGGGGCTTGGCAACACTGGCCCATAGGTAGGCTTAGCCTAGCTCCCCCATCGCAACCTTATTTAAAGTAGACCCACCGTTCCGTCCCAAAACTATACAACCTTTCAAACATTGTGGCTTGCAAAGCATGAATAACTATCTACATAATGGTCAAGAAACTAAACAGCTACACTATGGCCAGCGTAACAAGCTGGAATAAATAAAATAGACAGTATTTGAAAGTTTGTTTAGTTTGAGTTTTCAGCTGTTCTAAGCAAATCAATGACAACCAAAATGAACTCAATGCAAATATCCAATTCCCGTGCTAGATTGCTAGCAATATTCAGCCTACTAATATACGGCTATTCTATGTATGTTTTATCAGGTTTACTCACGAGGGCGTTAGACCAAAATACAGAGACATCCTTGAAGGTGAGACACCAGGTTCACTGAAAAAGAAAACGAAAAGTCCATTAACAAGACTTAAAGTTGTGGTCAAAATTGAATGTAAAGCATAAAAAGAAAACTAAAAATAAAATCATAACAGAATGGGCACTATCAAGACTATGCAGCATCCCTCGAAAAATGGTTACTACATGGTTGACTATATGCAAATATCCCCGAAACAGGATCTTACATAAAGCTTCCAGCTGTTTTACATCGAGTTCCGACCTTGTTCTTTCATGATGTATTTCTAAAGTGGATTAAATCATATCCAACACCCTAGAGGATCTGCGGAGGGACAGACTTGCTTATCACGTCAGTGGTTACTTCCGATTTTTATGACTGCGTTTACATTAAGTAAACTTTTTATATCTAATTCATTGATTCCAAAAGGCAACACTACGTTTGTTATGCTAAGTCTGGTTATGTAATGGCGGTTTTTCAAGGACGAGGTTACACAGGGAAGCTTTTGTTCCACAGGTCAGTGTGACCACACCCAGCGAGTTGGTCTCTTCGCGCAGTTGTAAATCCGCTCACTTATGAATGAACAGTGTAGTAAGCGCCTTACTTAACTAAACTTACAGGAAGTAGTTTGACAGCTTCAGTCGAAAACAATACAAATCATTCTATGATCAAAAGACAAGGAAGCTTTTCACTCTCGACTCAGTGTAACATGTAAATGCATAAGGTCTTAACTCTCGTCCATTGGTGTCAAGACATTTCCCATTCCACTCTCTCTCTCTCTCTCTTTCTCTCTCTCTCTTACCCCTCCCATTAGTACTATGAACGGAAACCCACATATCGCCTATTATGCTTTTCACTGATGGGCGGCCGGCCACACGTGTTTACTCTCGGCAACTTACATAATCCTTTGGTCATCGATACTGACGTTCGGGTGGTACAGTCATCTGTTGAAACAGAGGTTTTTATTGTTACATACGGTTTGCCATTTTGCTACATCAGCTAATACGTCGTATATTCGCGATCGTATCACTGTCTTTCTGATATGCGCCTTTAAACGTGTTGTTCATAATGGCTTCCAAAATAATCCCTTTAACTGAAAACAATCGGCCGACAGGAAAGTTTGTCATATTCGGAATCCTACAACTATCTCTCCAGCATGAGTCGTTTTGGTTCGCTGCAAAGTTTTCAAAGCCACCGTTAGGTATCAAAATTCCCAGTATAAACAGGTCGACCACACTTAACAAAGCTACACTCACTTCAAACAACTGCTTTTATATATAATCCTTTGATCGCAATGTCATGGAAATGCCATAAAACTATGTAATTAGTTTGAAAGTTCATTATTTTGTTGTCAGCCAACGTATCTAATAAAACTGTTCTAATGATAAAACAGGAATCATCATGGTAGGAGAGCTATGACGCTGAAAATCTTTAAACAAAGGCAGATACTCGTGTTTTAAAAATGTTTTTAATATCCTATCATTCCATGTTAAAGGCACTGCTACGGTCTAACTACGAGAAGTGAGAAACTGTTACTTTATAACGAAAGTAGCGGAAATAATTTTAGGAACAAAAGAAAGTCCTTAGTCCTCACCTTCGTAAATTAGTAAGCTTGTGGATAACAGAGTAACTGCTTCGGTAACCTACAGCTGTCACACGTCACTAACGTCACTCGCGTTACTGAAAGTCTCCCCACCTCGGGTAGACTCTGTGGAGTACTGGGAGGTCCACCACGAGTACTGCCAGCAACTACTCGCCACAACACCACCAGCGAGGTAACTGTGAGGGGACGGACGGACGGACTCAGCATACTTTCTGGGCCTCCCCTTTTTCCCTCCCTCTGACTCGGTTGCCGGCCTCTCGAATACATCGGTCTGTTCATCCCTTTTTTCTCTTTCTCTCTAGTACGGGGTCGTAATGACTACTTTTGTCCTTCTCGGCTTTGGAGGCAGTGCAGACGGTCACCAACAAACAGTGCGTTCAGATGTTCCCTCCCGACACAGCAAAAGGTACAATATATGAAGCCGCGAGTTGCTGGTCCACTACGTAATTTTAGATTCTTGTTTACTCCGAGGTCAACGTCGCCATATGCCACTGGGTGGGGCCACAGCGCTACCAGGTTTTCCATATTTGTTTTTCAGCACGGTAACTAGTGCCAAAGGTTTGAGTAAATTCTACCTAGAAAGATCAATATTATTTGAAATATTCCAGGAGAGATATATCAAATTTTTAACTATTCGTTCTCAGAGAATGTGAGGATGCAAGCGTTAACTATTTACTGCCAAGCTATAAGATTCCTTTGCGGTATTCAAGTCTCCTTCAGTAGTATTTCACTAGTGTGGGTTTCATTACCGTGGGAATCGTTGTGCATAGACGGAATGCAACAGAAAAGATTTCTAGCACATTTCCCAGAACTGGCGAATTGTTTGGTTAAGCAAGGCTTGTTTGTGATAGGCCAGGAACATGTCCGGGGGAGGAGGAGAGAGAGAGAGAGAGAGAGAGAGAGAGAGAGAGAGTCTAGCGGGTGATCAGTCACTTGCCCCCCTCCGTTTGCCATCCGTAATCTTGGATAAATAATCTATTACCTACCAGTAATAGCTTCAGGTTATTTGCCTTTGGGGCCTCTTTATTCGGGGTATATTCATCCTAAACTGACGTCCGCCTGTTTAGTTGTCTGCTCTTCTGACGATGTTAACGACCCTCGAGGGGTGGTCATTACCACCCTCATGTAAATTACTAGTGGAGACTTTTAATGAAGGAATGACTCAGGCTCGCCCAACCGAATGCATAGCAACGAACTGTTGACCCAGACTGATTCTCAGACGGGCTGGTCGCTTGCACAACCTTTTTTGATACTTCGACGGGGAGCATTGGTCGACTATGCTTACTTTAAACATAATAGTAGGACACTTTGCATAACTGTATAGTTGGGCGTGTATGAATGCAGAATGTATGGCTATGAACATGTGAATGCCTTTAAATCAGAATTAGAATTGTCAAATACGAAAAGTACAAAATGTTTGAGGGTCATATTCTGCGTTTCATATGGCACTAGTTCCTTGGAACCATAGATCAAGATGAATGATGTGAAGCTGATGCCATCGACTGAGGACTGTTTTTCTTCGTGGACAGACTGCGCGATGGCAGCATCTAAAAATTGTGTTGGGGTGCCCTACTGGAGCAAAAGCCAGTGATATGAAGGCGACGATGCAACATACTGCAATTCTATACAAGTAAGTCTAAAGAAAATTGGTGGCTGAGCCCCGTGCTTTTCAAGGTGGGGGAGGCTTCAGTCCCCACCCCCACTTTGAAAAGCCGCCACTGATGTGTATGGCCTTGGTTATAATACTATTGGGTCGACCGACTTCGTCACTTGATACTGTAGAGATCGGATCAGTGGTTTGAATATTCTGACCTTTATCAATCAAACATTACGTTTTGTATGTTGAAGAATCTTACTTGAAATTACAGACTCCTTTGGTACGTGTTTCTGTATATCATTTTAGATTAACTGGAGAATGTTCGTCAACACTACAGTGACGCGATTGTTAATTAGATCCTTTATCTCTGAACCCCTTCTGCTATTTTTCTCGTTTGTTACAATGTATCTCTTATTCATATTCACCAATGTCTTCCAATCGCTTTCCAATGAACCTTACATCTCATCCTGTCTCAAACTATGCACAAAGAACATAAGAGTTTTCGGGAAAGATGATGTGATGTGATATTTCAGGGTGAAAGGTACTCTTCACTGGTAGCACATATGGGTGCCACATGGGAGAGAGAGAGAGAGAGAGAGAGAGAGAGAGAGAGATTCTTCGTTGCCTGTAGTCTTAACATCAAAACGAGATCTGATTACTTACTGGCAGACAAAGTAAACGAGTAACTTTACCAAGAACTACAGTACATCCACAACCAGAAGTAGCATGAAGGAGGGAGGCGGGGAACAGAAGGCGTCTCATCCATCTCTCCCGCCTCTACAGATCACTCCAACGTAAACAAACACGACATTAATGCCCCTTATTTACTCCCATGTTCTAAGTATTTCCAAACCGATCATCATTGTTCATAATAATGCAAATCTGTTTGAAAAGTTTTTTTGCGCTCATGAGTCACTTATTTCACACAATATAGTGGTTAAGGGCATCCAGTATGGAGAAATCATCACGTTACATAAGCCTGTCCTCCACTGGGGCTCAGTGCTCTACTTGTCTTCCTGCTGCCAGAATAATGATGCTTAACATTTTCGCTTGGAGAAAGAGTATATACGTGTGTGTGTGTGTGTGAAAATTCAAGTGCAATTAACCTTCACTGATGTCGTATGATCAACATTAACCAACATTATTGTTCATCGGGAGAGAGATGGAAGAGTTGCTAAGGTAACCTGGGTTGCTGCCCTGAGAGGGTCATGGCCACCAATGGGCGCCAAAATGGGTACAGAGAAGACAGCTATTGATCAATTTTCCGCGCTTATAATTATAGTCTCTTAGAGACATGTCACAATACGTATTAAGAAAAAAAACTCAGGATTACGGCCATGAACGTTGCTTAAATTTAAACAGCATAGACTAAGCGACACAAGCTTTGACAAATTTGACCCAAGGAATTCGCAGATTGTGAAGGGTTTCCTATTCAGTTGCAAGATGTATGATATTTTGTTAGTGAAACTGAAGACATTCATTTCGTAATATTTCTTATTTGAATTAACAGGTTTCTGCGTCAGCCATAAATGAAACCCGCGAAACTCCGTGGGAATTTTTACCATTATTTCACAAACCGTAGTAGATACAAGAATTCTATATATGGATGATATTTCATGATGTATGTATGTTTTGTTATAAAACCTAATTTCCACTTTTTTTTGCCATTAAGCAGATGGTCAGCAGGCTTTGTTTTGGATGGCGTCGGAGCAGATAGACGTCCTGGCTCGTCTGAGAAAAAGCAACAGGCCGAAAACTATAATCAATCTTTGATGCTGATTACAAAATATTTAATAGTTGATATAATGAATCCCTATCACTGATAACAATACTGTACTTCGTTACCGAGTGTTATGAGACAGATCCTTACCAGCTGTCAACGATTTCTAATATATGTGTTGCAGCGAGACTATTTACCAGCATTGAAAAGTATGGCTATTAGTGACACTGTAGATGTTAATTTAACCCATCATGAACCTGTATCTAAATCGCAATAGATCTAAAAGCACTTCTACCGCACTACATTCGAAACTTAATGCCTCACTGCCCACAGCACAGGATGTGAACATATAAACTACATACATACAAACATACATACGTATGTGTGTGTGTGTGTGTGTGTGGTAGCTGAATGATGTCTCATGATTTCCAAGGGCATCAGCTTATACAGAAAGAGCAACTGCATGACCATGAGGTGACACAATCTTTTAAGCTTCACCCCAGTAACTGGATATGTGTCTAGTGACACTGGCGGTGATGATCAACTCCAGCTACACTATTCGTAATTCTTGTAATGGGTGGTTTAGTGATCCAAATATTCTGCAGTTTGGGATTTAGCATTATTAAGTATTA
Source organism: Panulirus argus (assembly GCA_038088735.1). Taxonomy (NCBI): domain Eukaryota; kingdom Metazoa; phylum Arthropoda; class Malacostraca; order Decapoda; family Palinuridae; genus Panulirus; species Panulirus argus. The sequence goes on from JAYMFT010070877.1 coordinate 6,555, forward strand.
CCAGATCAAGGTATGCGTAACCTTCAAAGCCACAAGACTAATACTGAATCTCAGCAACACCTTTTTCACCTAGCTGAACGCCGCATCATGTTCTTTCTCGTTAGTCTTTGGTTCCTCCCGCCATACACGAGCCGCCTCTGATGCTTTTCGCATTTGTCTGCTAAATTCTGAGCCTTACTTTTCTTCTTGCCACTTTACTAATTGTAAAGTCCACACTTGTCCACGCAAGTATCCAGCGCATTTAATGTTCAGATTTTCTTGGCTATACCTCGCTCCATTTTCCCCACAGTAGATGGCCGGACATCCAACACAAGGTATATCATATTTCAAGATATTCTTGTTGTTCTCAGTATATCACCATCTTCACCCCTGACAAAGTAACAATGTCTGTCCCAATTCTCTAAAAATGACTATTACAATCGCAAGCCTTTTTTAAATCAGGGACTGTTCAATACCCTTCGCTTTCCACTTCATTGCTTCAAACATTCCCTATGTGCCTTAACATTTTGTTTTGAGCTTATTTCTTGAGTTTAATAAACACTTAGGATAACACAACTTGAGTTTAATAAGCACTTAGGGTAACACAACGTGAGTTTAATAAACACTTAGGGTAACACAACGTGAGTTTAATAAACACTTAGGGTAACACAACTTGAGTTTAATAAACACTTAGGGTAACACAACTTGAGTTTAATAAACACTTAGGGTAACAACTTCTTGAATGTCTCGTTACGATGTATCTGTTCTCTATCTTCAGGTGCTCATCACTGAATATTCTAATCACCCTAAAAAAAGAAATGAATACTTCCGACTACGGTCTTTCCTTATGGCCCGAGAGGTAATGAACAAGAATCATGCCTGATAGTGGATTAACGGCACCCACAGCTTGACTTTCTGGCCAGATCTCCGTATCAACGTATCTAACAAATTACCATTCTCCTCTTTCACTATAAACTGTATATCTGAATTTACAGCTAAACATTCTCATTTTGTTGCCTTTTTTTTTTGTTTTACATTTTTCAACATTCTTAATGTTTCCTGTGTTAGTTGAACTTTGTTTAACATGCTCAATTTGTTGCCTATGTTAGTTTCCTTTCGGGACTATCGGTTAAGTCATCCACATATTTGTATGTACCACATGTTGGCCCTGCCCATGATTTGCTTCGTTGCTATCTTTCTCCAGTCTCTCTATATAAGGATAATGGATAATACATTGGACTATATGAAATGTTGTATGTGTGTGTCGATTCTACGGTATTCAAACTCATCGAGGAGTACAGACATTGCAGGGGCCTTGGTCATGTCGTGCATGCCTGTGTATGGAGATTTTGGATAAAGACAGCTATAACAAATGTGGCGGTTGATGGTACAATTGCGGTGGGAGGGGGTCACCCACTGTAAATGAAAATGGTCAACTGCTTATGGAGTCTGTGCCGAAAACGGACTGGTGGTTGGGAATAACTAACTTAAAAAAGGGACATACTTAAGCATACATTGGTAAGTAGGGCTGGTGGTCAGTTTGCATTACTGGATTATGTCAAATTTGATTGGCATGTTAGAGAGACTTTGGTATGGAAATGTGCTGAGAGGGCCATTTGGTGGGATGTCTGATTACTTCTTGGTGAAAGTGAAGCTGGAAGTTGAAGCAGCTTTTGGAAATGATAAAGAAGGGAAAAGAATGGTGAAAGTGAGTGAGCCTGAAAAAGAAGTTTCTATGAGAAGATATCAGGAGAGACTGGGTGAAGAATGGCAGCTGAAGATGAATAAAACCAAGGGAGTGGGTGAGGAATGAAGGGCATTTAAGGAAACAGTGATCACAAATGCGAGATAAATGTATAGAATAAGAAAGGCAAGATATGAGCACGTGTGAATTGAGAGTTGGGATGTGGAGGTTAAGGTGTTAGTAAAACAGAAAAGTGAGATACATGGGCATAACTTGTTGGGAAGAACAAGTGATCTGACGTACAAGAGGAAGTGGCAGGTGGTCAAGAGGAAGGGAAAATGAGATTTGGGATGAGAAAGTATCAGCAAACTTGAGGATGAATAAGAAAATTATTTGGAATGAGGTGAACTGTGAGAATAGAACAAGATAGAAAATCGCATCGTCGGCTGAAGGAAGGCATGTGGGTGGTAAGAGGTAAAGAAGAGGTGAAGATGAGATGAAGTAAGTATTTTGAAGGACTGCTGAATATGTTAGATGTTGAGTGTTTGGGATGTGAAGGTATGCAAGGCGAAAGAGCCAAGGCAAGTGTTTTGGCTTCAAGAAAAAAGGGGGTGAATGCCTTACAAAAGATGAAGTGTAGCAAAGCAGTTAGACTGAATAGGACTGATGTAGAAATTCTCAAGAAAGTGGGTGGCAGTTAGGATTTCAATGATGTATGCCTCTGGTTGAGGTGCCAGAGGATTGGGGGAATGCTGGCATAATGCCACTGTATAAAGTTAAGGGGAACAAAAGTGGATGTTCAAATTACAGAGGTATAAGTTTGTTTTATGTACCTATTAAGTTGTATGGGGGAATGGTGACCAAGATGGTGGTGGCATGCATACTGCATCAGATTGGGGAGGAAAAATGAGGCTTCATTAGTGATATAGGATGTGTGGATAAGGTGTTTGCTCTGAAGAATCTGTATGAGAAAAAACTCATCATTTAAGGATCGGGAGAGGATGTATGGGTTGACAGAGATGCTTTGTGGAAGCTAGAAGCACTGAGGAGCTTCTATCAGTAGAGTAAGGCATGTGTATGAGAAGAAAGATATTTGGGTGAATGGTTCCAAGTGAAGGTGGGTCTCCAACAAGGGTGCTTCAAGTCACTATGTTTGTTTAATCTATTTATTTATGGGGTGATGAGGGAAGTCAGTGCAAGGGTCTTGAAGTAAGGAGCAAGTCTGCAGTCTGTTAGGGAAGGAGTGCCTGACAGACAATTCAGTTGCCATCTGCTGATCACAGAGCTCTGTTAGCAAATTTGAATGAGAAACTCTAAAAGTTGTTATCTAAGTTTGGGAGAGAGTTGGAGAGGAGAAAACTGAGAGCTAATGTGAATAAAAGTAATGTTAGCAAATTTAGCGGGGGGAGAGAGACTAATGTTTTATGAATTATGGCATAGACCATTTACAGGGTGAATCAAAAGCCACTGTGCACCTACCATAGATGATGAGTACATTTTGAGAGTCTCTTTACATTAATACATTTCCAATACTTACTTAAGTTACAATACATGATGGAAATGGCACCCATGTGCCTGTAGACACACTTCTACATATCTCACCTTGTTTGCAAAACAAGCAACAAATCAATCAGAGAAATGCTCCTGATGAAATTTGCAATGGCTTCCTTCAGTTCAGGGGAAGTGTAAGAACTGTCTGTAAACTGTGCTTTTCATTGCTCACCACATATAGTAATCAGGGGGTGCATGATCTGTTGACCAAGGTGGTGAAAGTCCTTTGAAATTATTCAGTTCCTGAACACATTGTGCAGTAGCTTCATGGAGACATGAGCTGTGTGTGCAATAGTAGTCCTATTAGTAATAGCTGCAAGAAAAGTTCTCCTAATCTAAATATCCAATGAAGGGGTAAAAAAATCATTTTACAATAACATACCTAGTTGATTGTATCAATCAAGAATATGGGGCTGATTATCCACTTTTGTGGTACGGTGCATCACACACCAACCTTCTGATCATGTAATGATGTCTCCTTGATCACATGTGGATTAATCGCTGACCAAATGAGACTATTTTATGTGTTGGTGTAACCGAGTAAATGAAACCATGCCTCTTCAGTAAAGAATGTGATTTCCAGAACATCTTACCCAGTGGCAGTAATAAAGTTTCTAAACCATCAGCAGTATTCAACATGCTTGATGTTATCTTTTCCTTTCAATTCATGCACTGATATTATCTTTTAGGGATGCAGGTACAACTGCCCCTTCAGCACTCTATGTGTGCTGCTATACAAGATGCCTATTTGTTGTGCCAATTTACAAATGGACTTTTTCAGACTTTGCATTATGCAATCCAAAATATCCATGTTCTCCTTTGTTACTACCGTAGGTGTCAAAAGTCATGCAGGCCATCTATTGTAACAATAATCCTATGAATGAGGCAGTTTTATTTTCGTAGTAAAGGTACATGGTGACTTTTGGCTCAACCATGCAATCAAAGTACAGAGGAGGGTGGATGTGTAAGATATGAAATGCTTAAAGACAGTATGCAGTGTGTGGTGTGAGGAAGGCTGATCATTTTATGAATAATCAGGTACAACAGAGGTGTGGTAGTAAAAAGAGTATAGTTGGGAGAGCTGAAGAAGGTGCACTGTAATGGTCTGGACATATACAGATGATGAATGAGGAGAGGCTGACTAACAGGGTTTACATGTTAAATGTGAAGGGGACAAGGAAAAAGGGGAGACAATAATGGACTTAGAAGGATGGAGTTAAAGATGCTTTGAAAAACCAGGGCTTGAACATCCGAGAAGGCGTAAGGCATGCATAGAACAGAGCAAACTGGAGCACTGTGGTATACAATGGTGTAACGTGCTGCTTATAGGCTAACCAGGGCATACGAAGCTGTTAAGAAAAAACTACAAAAGCACCTGTAGGGCTTGGATATCAGTAGGGGGTTCTTGTTTCAGTGCATTATACATGAGTGCTAGAGTGTGGATGTGAACAAATAAGACCATTCTTTGTCTGTTCCCCACTGCAGCCCAAAGTTGCACTACTTCCAATAGCTGGGTAATGTAGCCTCTTTTGATGTGAGAAGTTCTCTGATGAGACTGTACTACCAATCATTCAGTGACTTCTGGGGTAGGAAGGTAAGGTAAGGTACAATAAAATACCCAATATATACAAAGCTAAAGCCATATATTCAACATAATTACAATACCAAAGCATGGATTAAATTGGAAAAACTATTCAAGAAACACTTACAGTGTAAATTACACTAATAAAATAAAAATATGAAACAATACTGAATTATGTATGATGGCAAATTACTTCAACAGCAGAATTAACTTATTATGTCAACTGCCTAAGATCAAACAAAACACTTATTACTCTGAAATTTCATATCTATGAAACATCCACACTAAACAGTCCAAGAAAATATATTGAAAATATTCACAACACAGTGAAAATAAAGAATTTCAATGTGCATACAAATATGACTAATCATAAGAATATCTTTTCAAACATTTATGCTTACAAACATATCAGAACTAGTTTTGCATAAGTATACAACTTACCACTGTAAGTTATCATTCCATTTAAACTTTGGCTTACCCATGTATCTCTTCCTAATACTACCTAGTATCACAAAACAGTATCTTAAAGCCAACATCATAAGAACATTTTCTAATGCCTTAATTTGTCAACATTCATTCTGCCACAACCTATTCCTAGAAAATTATAAAAACTAAAATGATAATATTACCAAGTATCTCCTGTGTTATCTTACATTCAAATTTTCTTTCTCCATCATTTTCTTATACACACTTTATGCTCAGGCAAATAGTAATTCAAACCTTTCATAAATTCATAAAGAGAAAATTTAATATTGTAACAATAATCAAACAGAAAGACTTAGAAAGAAGAGCTGTTGTAACAAAAGAAGAAATGTAAGACGTTAAGTACCAAAATTCCAGAAGATATTTAAGACTCCCTTAAAGGATCTGTGAGTCAGAAATGACACTGAAGATGGAAGAATGAAGTGAAAGGGGCTCTGGGGAAATGGAGCTGGAGCATTTAGGAAGGGGTAGGCATGCACTGGATGGAAAGAACTGGACTGATGTAGCACATGGGGGAAGACATGCTGTCTTTGGGTTGAACTAGGGCATATAAAGTGGTCAATGTAAACCTGTGCGGCTTTGACACAGATGGTAGGTGGTCGGCTCTGGTGTTGGTTCATTATACATGAGATATAAAGATTGGATATGAGCAAATGAAGCCACTGTTCATTTGTTCCTATGACTACTCATTAAAGTAAGGGAGACAATTAGATATAAAAAGAATTCACATTGGATGCCACAGTATCACCAATAATAACTAGATGAGATAGGGAAAAGTAATAAGAGTACTAATGTTTGACATGCTATAAGGAATCTAATGAAGAATCAAGATCCATGTAAGGAACATGGCCATGATGAAACCTTGTCCTATGTACCTGAGGAATGTAAAGGCCACTTAAGAAAGATAGAGTTTAGGAACTTACTGTAAGAGAGACTGGTGTTGTGGAAAAAGAGCAAATACAGTCACTCTTTTTGAGAAAGGCAACAACACAAACATAAAATCACATGCTAGTATTTCTGAAAAGCAGGGTTTGCAAAATCCTTTAAAGATAATTACAAAGTAAACATAAGAATATTTGCAAATAAAAAAATTAATTGAAATAGGATGAGTTCAGAGGGATGGAGAAATACATAATAAATCCATAACAAAGTGAGCACTAAAAAATGAGGTGAATAGGTTGATTATGTATTCTTGGACTGACATTGTCAACTACTGGAAACTGGTTAAAGAAAAAGAAAAAAAGAATCCATGTAAGCTAAAAAGGGACACTATAGTTTAGTAGACCAAAATTCATGCTAGGGGAAGGGAATAAAAAAACATCAAAAGTCTTTTTCTATATTGTTTTGAAGTAACCAGTGGTATTCTGCAGGATTTTGGATCATTGGTATGCCTAATCTTTGTAAATGACTTGCTACAACTTTAATCATATCTGAATATGAGTGGATGATACTATACTTTTATTAGAACTTAGAAATATTCAGGACTGGCAGAACCTACACTGAGACCTAGACAAGCTTCAACTTTGCTCAGTTATATGATTCATGAAATTTTACCCAGCTAATCTGTATATACCAAGTGGTAACGATGAGAAAAGGTGAATTAAGGCCAGGTTATGACATTCATCTTCCTGGTATACATTACAGGTATCTATATAAAAAAGAGATCTGGAGATTGACATAGTAATTAGCTTGTCACCAGAACACCATATCAGGAGAAATGCAAAGGAAATAAATCATATAAAGGCCAATCTAAAAGCTGCTTTCAAGTATATAAAGAGATATTTACAACATCCATTACACCCAAATTAAAGTAGAGTATGCATGACAAGTTTAGTCAACTCATTTGAAGAGGTATATAGATCTGCAAAAAAAGGCCCAATGGTGGGGTAACAGAGACTAGCTGAAGTGAAGAAGCTGAAAGACAAAAAGAGAACAGTAGCTATGGACTTTTCCACGTTGGAAAAGAGATGGAAGGGGGAGACAGGATTTTCATTTTCAGGTGTTTGTAATACCATGGATCCTATCAACAACAAGATACATTAGACTAAGTGAGAAATGAGATGCAGAAGTTCTGAAGAAATTCTTAGCTTGAAAGTGGACCATGTTAAGTGAAGATAGAGTGACTGAAGAGTGCATAAAAAGTGATAAATCAAACAGAGGTTAATAGATGTGGCCTCACAAATGTAAAGTTTCCTTACCATATGAACAAACACAAATAATCATTCACCAAATATCTCTCATCATGCCTTTCACTCATTACTTGCCCATTTGTTTGATCTATATCTCTCATTTTCTTTCCTTCAGGACTAATAGAAACAGTGCTCGTAGTAGTAAGTAATAAAAGTTTTGCAAGAGCCTCATAAAGATGGAAGGGACACCTGGGACAGGAAATGTGTGTGTGTGTGTGTGTGTATATATATATATATATATTTTTTTTTTCATACATATTCCCCTTTTCCCACGTTAACGAGGTAGCGTTAAGAACAGAGAACTTAGCCTTAGAGGGAAAATCCTCACTTGGCCCCTTGTCTGTTCCTTTTTTGGTGAAGCAGAAACTGGAGGGGAGGATTTACAGCCCCCCGCTCCCTCCCCTTTTAGTCGCCTCTTGCGACACGCAGGGAATACATGGGAAGTATTCTTTCTCCCCTATCCCCAGGGATAAGTAATGTAAGGGTAAGAGATGTGTGGTAATAAAAAGAGTGTGGTTGAGAGAGCAGAAGAGGGTGTGTTGAAATGGTTTGGACATATGGAAC